>CATIWR010149693.1:0-12055 GCA_949677035.1 Omphalea diandra
TTCTTCTTTTTCTTCTTCTTCCTTAGCTCTCTCTTTCTTCTGCTGCCCTTCATATTTATCATCTATATTATGTTTCCAAAGGATGAAAAATTCAATTTGTAAAGCTATTATAATAAGACAAAATTATAGTGTCTCATTTCAATTAGTTGGAAGTTCACTTTTCCTCTTTTAGTCCCTCATCTTTACTCCTTCATCAACTCTACCCATCTTATACTCCCCATATGCTCCTTATACTTTTAAATAAGCTATAAAACACCATTATTTATGATGTTATATCATGCACACAACATAATATAATTTGTCATGCAACTATACAAACATTACATATATGTTCAAGTGTCCTAAATGCAATGGTGCAAGTGTCATTGTCATGCTTATCCAATTCACATACCTAAATCATCATTTATCCATTGCATATATTCATGTGGGATTGCAAATCATTTATATAATGAAAATGTTCATATAAGAATGCCAATGAATGTGGATATGGATGTTACAAATGAATCTTTGCCTATTAAAGAATAATTTGATGAATTAATTTCAAATATTTGTCAGCAAGCTTACTTTGGAGTGAAATTCTCTATGTATATTGAACGAACTAGGGAATTCCATGTAACATCTCTATCCCTATTCATTGGCATTATCACATGAATATATTCATTGCACAAATGATATGAAATCACATATGGGCATATGCACTGTATCAAATGATATGAAATCTCACATGAACATATGCACAAGATAAATAATCATTTAGACATGTGAATTATAAAAATACGACAATGACAATTGCACCGTTGCATTTGGGATACTTGATGCAGTGTTTACATAGTTATATGGCAAATTATTTCATGTTGTGTGGTTATTATAGTATCATAAATAATGGTGTTTGAAAGTTCATCTAAAAGTATAATGAGCATCTAGAAATTAGAGGATGGACGAAGGTGATGAAGGAATGAAGAAAATGGAGTAAAAGCAAAACTGTTTAACTTTCAACCAATAGGAACAAGCCACCAATCTTTTATCCTATTAGAGTAAGAATACAAATTATAATTATCTGCCATTATGGGCTAGTAAAAGAGGATATAAGGTCGAAATACACCAGATGGAAGAGAGAGAGAGCTAAGGAAGAAAGAAAGAAAGGAAGAAAGGAAGAAGAAGAAGAAGAAGGAGAGGAAGAAGTATGGGCTGCATAAGGTTTTCTAATTATGGGACAATAGGTAAGTAATTTATCTTCTTCTCAATTAAAATTAACCTTTCATGACATGTTAATCATGCATGGTTAGTGAGAATTATGGAGTAATTGTGGTAGAGCTTTTGGATGAAAGTTGTAATCCAAGAGAACAAGAGCTAATTCTGTTGATTTTACTGTTAAAGCAGAATTTTTCACCCATGATTTCATAACCCTATAAGAGGAATTGGGGAAAGTGTAAAACATGAAAGTTGTAGCCTTATGTCTCATATAAATTGCATATGAAACATTTTTACTTGATTCTGTGTGTGTGAAGAGATATGGCTCCTTCATCAGGACTGGTTCGAAAACGAACTGAGATGATCTCAGTCTTCTGTTTTGTTATATTTTGATGACTTTATACTCTGATTTTGACAGAGTGCAAACATGAAACTAGTAGGGTTATATTCCCTCTAAATACATGTTAAGCAGTTTTGATTAATTTGCGGTGTGGAAAGAGATATGGCTCATTGATTGGGACTGACTCTGTACCTGGATGACACACCACCTTTCTTTTAATTCGGTTTTCCAAGAATTTGATGACCATAGACTCAGATTTTTATGATGGTCTAAACTTAAAAGTTGTATATTTATGTATGATCTACATACCTGTAAAATATTGTTGCCAAATCCAGCATGGTTGCTGAGATATTATTCCTTTATCATGACTGGTTGTCAACATGTTATGAACCTACTTGTCCCTAGATTGGTCTTTGTTTTGGTGACCTTATATACTGAACTGGATAATGAGTAAAACATGAAAAATGTTCATTTATATTTTTGTAACTGATGGTAGAATATTATTGCAATTGGACCAGTACAATTTGAGATATGCCTAAGAATGTAAGACCTACTCAGACTGAGATGACATTGCAATAGGGCAAAACTTAAAAATTCACCACATTTTATGTGTATCTGATATTAGCTTGAAATTTGAATATGTTGTCCCATTATATGTCTAGTTTGTTTGAAAAAAAGAATCAAGCCATTTGGATAAGTATATCAGGAGTTATTGTTGTGACCGTGTAGCAAGCTCAGGCTACCATATAAGGAAAATATGTATAAACACTAAGTACACTTGCATGAATCATGCCATAACTGCATACCAAGCATTCATAATCATTTTGATATACTTATAACCACGTATGTATCAAATTTTAGGATCTCAATACTTTGAAGAAGTCCTATCATAAAGGTTGGTCACATCAAAAGGTAAGTAGAAACAATAATTGGGTTCAATGGGTGTATATGATAATTGTATGATATGATTATACTCTATTACATATATATGTGATTGAATTGTTACATGTTACATGGAAATAATATGATTATGTTCTATTACATGTATATATGATTGAATTGTTACATGTTACATGGGAATAGAGGCCAAGTGAAAATTAAATGCTCTTAACGATTACTTGGCATATCATTTGTGAATAAGCACTTGCATATGGAACTAAAAGGGGCGTTGTGACCGACTTGTCAAACACTTGCAAATTACAGGAAGATGGCCTAATTGGTCCCAAATCATATGTTACATGAATCACATGAATATCCCAAGAGCAATGTTTGCCTTGCTCGGTCACGACAAAAACAAAGCTATTACATTTGCACTTGCATAGTCTATTATTGTACTCGTAATGTATCTTGATGATATTTGATTATGGATTATGCCATGAGGATTTGATTATTGTTTTTATTCATTGAGTCGCAACTCACCAAATCACAATTATTTTTCAGATACTGAAGCATAGACTTTAGACACTTTGGTACATAAAGTTTTGCATAGAGACACATGGAACACAGGTCGTCGGCTGAATTCCAACTCTCTCCTTACGTCATGTACATACATTTGATAGGAACTAGTCATGGTCACTGGTCCTGACATTAGTTAACACATGTGTACATTAAATACATATGGAATTATATATGTATGATGAATAAACCTTAATGTGTATGCATTTATGAACATGAAATGCCATGATTTGCAACTGAAGACGATAGTTACAGTTGGTGGTATCAGAGGATTCAAGCACACGCGGGGCAGACATGCAAATCTCGGTGTGTATAACATCGCAGGGCCGACAGACAAATCCTAGATGTTGAGTGCTCTGATAGGTACCAACTGTAGCCACATTGTGACATTACAATTTGTGGTATCAAAGCTGATTTACAAATGAGAACAATAGATGTCACAGTTATTGGTTTGACAAAGGAATTTAGATGTTACAGTTTTGGTATCAGAGAGGACTCAAGCATACGGGGGGCAGACGTGCAAATCCTAGTGTGTATGACATCGCGGGGCCGACAAGCAAATCCCAAATGTTGAGTGCTCTGATAGGTACCGATTGTAGCATTACAGATTGTGGAAAAAAAAAATGGTATCAAAGCAACATGGTTTGTAAACACAAGTGGTTATTACAGTTTATTGGTATCAAAGCAAATATGAATACGGTCGTTACATTCCATGCCACATTTCACTTCACCCCACCCACTAATCTCTCTCTACAAACACCTAAAGTTGTTCAATTCCACTTGTTAAGGAAGCAATTTCCATGTCCACGATATAATTTAATACTACTCTTATATTTGAGGATGAAGCATTTGCACAAACTACTGCATATCATAACTCTAGTTGTGATTTTAGTGATGAGTTTCAACCATATTCTCTATGGCAATCTTTATCTATGGATACTACTAATAATGACCAAAGTTAATCAAAGAGTTCTTTTGTTCATGACCCAATTCTTAGATATATCCAACATTTCCTTGCCTTTAATTTTTCAGGACAATGGGATAGTTATAGGACTTGAACAAAATTGAATTCTATTTTCTATGGTGCATGATGAATAAGGTCAAGGTTAATTTAGGTTCATGGTTAGCAACATAATTTCACATAATAGCCATAAAAAATAGACCATTAATTGTTGGGTTCTATATTACTCATCCTACTTTAAATTTGAAATTGTATGATATTGATTCAATTGATATACATATGGCCTTTGTATTGGAACCTCTGGACATGGTTTGTTTGGAGTGAATGAGGGTTGTTATGATGTAAAATGGTGTTTTTAGTTTTTCAGCTCTAGGTTCTTCATTTACACCATTGGTGTGTCACCAAAAACACTTTTGCACTCCCTTTACTAAAGACGAGATCAACTTAGGCTATCATCCCTCTACATTTGTAACACCTCAATTGGCTGACATTGATACTTGTCTTCAGTGTTTAGAGCATCGCATGTATAAGATGGAGCAAAATTTCACAGCCTATTTTGCATTCATGGGATTTCATCCATTATTTCCACCATCACCATGGTCTTCGACTCTAATTTTAAGAAAGTTTTTCTTTGTTTCCTTTTAAATTTATTTATTTATTTATCCTCTGCTTTCTTTTTGCTATATTAGGGGCAATGTATCCTTTAAGTGTGGGGGAGGCCTTACATGTTTGGTGAATGCTTGGACTCAAACAAATTTTTTATAGGCAAAATTTATATCCTTGCTTGATAGTATTATTTTCAAGAAATTTCGTCTCTTTTGTGTTGGTTTTTGAATGATTTTGAGTTATCAAGAACTTTATGCTTGGGAAAATATCACTAGAAAATATGCAAGCATGATTAAATGAATTTCATTTACTTAGTTGAGTGGATCTTTGATTTGATAATTAATTTAAATGAAAAATGTACAAGATTCAATAAAATTGAGTCTTTATTGTGAGTTTTTTAGCTTGTGAGAATTTTTATTATTTGTTGCTCTATTTTATTTTTGTTGAGTATTAGTCAAACTTGGGTTGCATATTCTAGAACTTGCCTTGTTATGCATGTTAAGGCCACACTAATGAGTTTTTGTGTTAAAATGCATAAAGGGTATCTAAGTTAGCCCCTTTAAGCCCATCAAAAGCCTACCCTCTTATTATTCCATTAGGAAAGCCAAGTTGAGCCTTAACCCTTTCTTTTTTGCACCAATTAATTTTACCTTTAACCTTTTTATTTTTCCTTTAGCCTTTTCATCAAAGAATTTTAATCGAGTTGGCATAAGAATGAGAACCACTTTTTGAACAAATTGTGAAAAAAAAAAAATTTACTCCTCTATGTTGGTGCTTAGTAATCAGGGATATTCAATACAATTGTTTATCCTTACATCAAATGGTTGCCAATTTATGATTATGTTAAAGCATTATGAATTTGTTTTATTCTAAGTAACTGAGGGCATTCATCATAAATGTTTGCTTTCATATAAAAAGGCTAACATAATTTAGAAAATTATAAAAAGAAAATGAAAAATAAAATATTTTGATTGCTTTAGATGTGTTAGATTCGTGCCAATTAAATTAACTCCTTTGATAATTTTTCACTTAATTTCCTTTCTATCAAGCCTAAAACTAAATCCCATTACAACCCATACCTCTTGATTTTTTATGCATTAAACTCATTAAGTGGTGGAGATATGATATATGAGCAAGTTTATGGTAATACCACCCTTTATTTTGACTTAAGAATTAATTGACACCCTAAACACTTTGAGCTTATTGAGTGAAACCATTGAGAGGGTATTTGAATATTGTTGTATTTGATTTCGAAGAGGTTGTTAAGGCAAAGAAATGCTTATCTATGTTTTAAATAATTCATCTATGAAATGTTTATATCTTTTATTATCACTTGGCACCAAGAAAGGGAGTTGAATTAGTGTATAAAAGTTTCAAAGACAAAGAAGAGGGGAAGAAGAATGAGTAGAATGGAGACAATGATTTATAGTGGTTCCGGTATAATCGACCCTACGTCCACTCCTCAATTTACTAATTGGGTATTTCACTATCTCAATGTGTTTTCAAGCTCACACCCAACTTGTACAACTTGTGTTTTGATGGCTCACACACAACCTTACAACAATGTGTTTTTAGGCTAACACACAATCTCACTCAAGTGTTTCACTAGGCTGACACTTAAACCTATCTTGAAGTGTTTTTACAAGCTCACACTACAACCTTACAACTTGGTGTTTAATGCTCACACCTAACACTTACAATTTCATAAAGAAAATTGAAGAAAAATGAGTAGCAAAGATTGAGAGCTTTAATGACTTGTAATAAATTTCTTAGCAACCTTATTTATGGCTATTTGATGGAGTATTTATACCCAAACTTCACCAAAAAGACGTTGCAAATCATAGCTCATCAAATCTTTAAGACATGTTTGACAGATTCTACATTAAATGCTTGATAGTCTAAATTCGCAGTCGCTACTACTCATTAACGGTCGCGAAATCCAAATTTATGAAGGAAAATCCCATTTGTGTCTAACAGCTAGTCTACGTGGCAGCTTCTAATTAGTTTACTAGGAAAATATAGCAATTTCCTTTTACCTACTTTCAGAAGTTGCGGTCGCGAGCTTTCTTGTACAGGACGCGACAGAGGACGCGAGTTCATCTGCCAAAAATGGTTATCTTCTTTTTCACGATTCACGGTCACTACCAATAAGATGCCTCTGCGAAATTTGACTTCCAACGGTCTGCTGGAACATGTGTCATACTGTGGCTGTAGACTTGCTTTTCTCTTGAGTCACTTCAAAATTTGTGGTCGCGACTGGGGCGTAACACTCACCGCGATTTCGTCCGTCAATTTTAGACTCCTTCATTTGGATGAATCACGGCTGAGAATAGCTCAACGATTTTGCCTATTTGTTTTCTAGCAATGCTTCTTTACAGATCGCGAATACAAAGTAGAGGTCGCGATTTAGAAGTCAATTTTCATACTTTAAGATTTTTAAGCTACATCCAACTTCCAATTTAGATAAAACCAAAAGTTGCAAACCAATACTTATTTGAAATATTAGACATGATTAATCTCCTTTGTCAAGATCAAAAGAGGTCCAAGACTTATGGTTAACTACCCTAGTCCAACAATCTCCCTCTTTTTGATTTTGACAACTTAGATTGACCCTTAGTAATAATAATGCAGAAAAAGTGAAGTTATAGTGTAAATAATGATTCAATTAATACTTAAGAAAAAAATTTGCTAGTATATCATTCATTCAAACAAAGTGAATCTAAGAAACAATAAGTATGATGCTTTCCCTAAACTTATGCTATAATTTTTAAACTTAAATGTTTCTCCCCCTTAAGCTTGGATTCATATGTTTCTCTCCACCTTTGGAAAGATAAAAATAGGGTGCATAAAGAAGAAAAAGTAAATTCATGCATAAGTATTGATAATGAGCAAAGGTAAATATTAAAAAGCATTCGATAATAATCACATACGATCGCAATATAAAAAAGAAACAACTTTTATTTATTTATAACTATGGGATCACAAACTTTTAATCGTAAAGAAAAAATACAAAGAGATCACTAAACTAGAAAGTAGAAGACTCATCATCACTAGAAGTGTCTTCAACTTGTTTAAGTGTTGTTCCCTCAGCTTCATCTCCATCTTCAACTTCGTCTTCATTGTCATCTCCATCTTTTGTATCTTTGAATTTCATAAAGTCTGAAAAATGACAAGGAGGGACTCTTAGTTTCTCTTGGAGATCGACCATATAGCTGTGAAAATGTTAAAGGAATAGGAGCCTTCGCTTCATCATCCTCATCATTTTGTCTAATTTGCGATCTAAGGTGGCAAGAGACAACTTTGTCTTGGCTTTTGGTTAAGGAGGAGGAAGAGGAACTTGTGTTGCTCCTTCGTCGATTTGAAGCCTCTTTCTTTTTGAAACTTAAGAGGACTCCACTTTCTTTGCCCCTACAGTGCCAAGGGTATAGGTATAAGTGTCCGGATGGATGGCCTTGGCATTGATTAAGTATGTGAGATCAAGGAAGTTTTGAGAGGGAATGACCTTTTTGGTGAGGAATTGTTCATTTTCCTCATTAAGAGCTCCAATGAAATGGCAGATGATTGTGACATGAGAAGGGAGTAAAAACTGGGTTTTTGGCTTTGTGCTCATGTGGATTAGTTTATCCACAAGGTAGCGGCCGGTTTGGATGGATTTGTTTTTGACAAGGCAAAATAAGAATGCCAAGTCTTTTTGTGAAACTTCTCATTCCCATCACCCTTCACATTGATGGAGAAAGTGATGATCCGATGAAGGATCCACAAAGGTAAAGTTTTTTATATGTTTAGAGAGGGAAGAATGGGGGTCGTGTTTGGTCTCAATGGATATCTCCAACCAAAATTCAGAGTTGATTACATCAAGTGCGGAGATGATGAAGGGTATGTGTTCTCCGACTTCAAAATTGAAAATGGAGGATAATTGATCAAGGTTATGAAATAAGGATCGCCAAAGCCCCGAAATACTAACCCATATTGGCCCGCCCTTGATTCGGCTTTGTGGCTGAGTTGCCTAGTGCACATGAAATCTCACACCACCTCCTCATACCCGGGTTCATCTTGGAAGATGAATTCATTCCACCTAAGATTGGATAAAAATGCATGAATTTCATCATTGAGACCTAAGGTTTCGAGCATGAATGTGGAGGGAATCTTGTTAAGGACAATCACCTTGGAAGAGTTTGCCTTGTATCTTTCGTTCTCTTCCTTGGTTATGCCCTTCATGAGGTAGAGGGCATGAGGTGCAGAGGGTTGACCCACTGTTTTGCCCTTGTCTGCCTTAGAGAATTTCTTTGGAGCCATGGAAATAAATAAAGAAGCCTTAGAAGATTTTGAGAGTGATTTGAGAAGTAGAAGTTGTTTAGAGTAGATGTGAGAAAAACACTGTTGAATGGGGTATTTATAGGCTTGAAGGGGTGTAAAAATGGTAACAAACGACTAGAAATTGATTAAATGAAGGTTTGGAAATGGTTGGCCATCAAATCACATAAATGTGAGGTGGTTACTCAAATTCGCGTCTATGAAAATGGAAGTCACAATCGCGAATTTTGAAAAATGTGAGTAACAGACAAATTTTTCTCGAGAATACAAACTGTAACGATCAAAATTTTGAAATTAATGACTGAAATTCATAGTAGAAAGAAATTTCGTGATCGCGAATTGACATTTGATAGCTGGTAGAAGTTGACTTGTAATTCACGACCATGAAGAAGGAATAGCGACCACGAATTGTGAGTCAACAAGGATAAGAATGAAAATTTTTGAAAAACATATGATCCCCTAGAAATAAATAATAAAACCTTTCATAACAATCATCAATCAAACATATCACACACATATATCACACAAGATCAAACAAGAATTTTCACTTGAGGGAGCTTCCATCAAGCATTCCCAATTCTCTCTTAATAAAGTTCATCCTTTCGTCATTTAGAGGTTTAGTGAAAATATCTGCAAGTTGATCATTAGTGTCAATGAATTCTAACACAACATCACCTTTTTGCACATGATCTCTAAGAAAGTAATGCCTAATATATATGTGCTTACTTCTAGAGTGTTGGATAGGATTCTTTGAAAGATTGATAGCACTAGTATTGTCACATTTGATAGGAATGTGATCAATTTCTTTACCAAAGTCCTTCAATTGTTGTTTCATCCAAAGAATTTCAACGCAACAATAACCCGCCGCCACATACTCAACTTCCTTGGTAGACAAGGCAACTGATACTTGCTTTTTACTAAACCATGAAACTAAGCATTCACCTATGAATTGGCAAGTCCTGAAAGTGCTCTTTCTATATAATAAAGTTCCTACGTAATCTGCATCTGAATACTCAACTAAGCTAAAAGATGTGTTTCTAGGATACCATAGTCTTAAGTGAATAGTGCCATGCAAATATTTGAAAATTCTCTTCACAGCATTAAAATGAGACTCTCTAGGAGAGGATTGAAATCTAGCACACGTGCAAACACGAAACATTATATATGGCCTAGAAGCAGTAAGATAGAGTAGAGATCCGATCATACCTCGATATCTCTTTTCATCTACCACCATACCCGATTCATCATTGTCTAGCTTGATGGTACTACTCGTTGGAGTTTTTGCTACTTTGCATCCTTCCATGCCAAATTTCTTTAGTATCTCCTTTGTGTATTTGGCTTGGTTGATGAAGATCCCTTATTTGAGTTGCTTGATTTGTAAGCTAAGAAAGAATTTGAGCTCTCCCATCATGCTCATTTCAAATTCCCTAGTCATACACTTAGGAAACTCCTCATAAAGAGATTCATTAGTAGCACCAAAGATAATATCATTAATATAGATTTAGACAATTAAAGTGTCTTGCTTGTGCTTTTTAACAAATAATGTAATACAACCTTTCCTTTCTTAAAATCATTTTGCAAGAGAAATAAACTTAGCCTTTCATACCAAGCTCTTGGAGCTTGTTTTAAACCATATAAGGCTTTGTTTAATTTGAAAATGTGGTTTGGAAAATAATATGATTCAAAACTGGGAGGTTGTTCAACATAAACTTCCTCCTCAATAATGCCATTTAAAAATGCACTCTTAACATCCATTTGGAAAAGTCTAAAGTTCATATGACGTGCAAATGCTAAGAGAATCAGAATGGCCTCTAATCTTGCTATGGGGGCAAAGGTTTCATCATAGTCTATGCCTTCTTCTTGGTTGTATCCCTTGGCAACCAATCTAGCCTTATTTCTAGTAATGACACCTTGCTCATCTAACTTGTTCCTAAACACCCACTTATTACCTATAATTGGGTGATTTTTAGGCCTAGGGACAAGTTCTCATACTTGTTTCTCTCAAATTGGTTGAGTTCTTCTTACATAGTAAGTACCTAACTTTCATCGTCAATAGCCTCATCAATTGATTTTGGCTCTAATTGAGAAACAAATGCAAGATTATTATCTAAATGATATAAATGAGATATAGTACTTACACCCTTTGATGTATCACCAATGATTAAGTCCTTGGGGTGATACTTGGAGAATCTCTAATTTTTGGGTAGCTCTTGCCTTGGTTCATCCTCTTGTTGAAGTTGTGGTTCCTCATCCATTCTTGATGATTCACCTTCTTCTTTATCATCTTTTCTTATAGTATCTTCCAATTCCAACTTTTCTAGTTCACCTATGGTACCAATGCCAATTACCTTACCCTTGGCATTGTTACCAAATGTGACATCTCCACCTTCTTTCTCTTTAAGTGATATGAATAGTCTTTTATTTCTGGTCATATGCTTTAAGCAACCACTATCCACATGCCAATTACTTGTTTTGGTGGTAGTCACATTTCCATAAAAAATAAGAGTCAATCACCTTTTCTTTGGTACCCAAGCATACTTGGGTCCTAGGGGGTTAGTGATTGAAGGGTCCTCTAGCTTGAGGTGAACTTTCCTAATAAAGCAATGTATGTTGACATGCCCATATTTCATGCAATAGTGGCATTAGAGATTAGACTTGTTAGTCTTCCTCTTATGCATGAATTAGTATGAGTATGAAACCTTCCTATACAATGGTCATATGAATGCATGCATAAACACGTATGATGAGTAGGGGTAGAGGATTTTCTATGAGGATGACTATGCCTTTTGTTATACATATAAGCATGATTGGCTATTTGAGTCTTAGCTTTAGAGCCTTGGGGAGCCTTCCCTTTTCCCTTAGGCTTAAGAGGCTTAGTGCTAGGAGCATTTTTCTTCCTAATTACCTCAATGCTTGAAGATTAAGGTTGTGAAGCTCTAACAAATGTAGTTGTAGATGTAGAAGGTGTTCCATTAAAACCTAGACCATGCCTAATTGAAGGTGGTTTTGTGTCACAATAAGAGTGTCTAAAGCCTCTTTTCGTTTATGAAATTTGGAGATTGAGCTTCGAAACTCAATGATTTCTCCTTTAAGAGTGTCAATCTCCTTTCTAAGTGAGGCTAAGGAAGAAAATGATGTAGATAATTTTTCAATTGATTTCTTTAGTTCTTCATTAGAAGTCCTCAATT
>CATIWR010149700.1:0-27738 GCA_949677035.1 Omphalea diandra
CATTTACCAATTGATATTCAGTGATTGAATATTAAAATATTGAAAAATAATGTTTGAGAAATATTAGCATTTAACGTTTAATTTAAAAACTAATATTCAATATTTAAAAAATATCACCCAATGTATAAATATATTTTTTTAACATTTAAAATATCAAAAACTAATGTTAGATTTTTTTTTTAGTATTAATATTATATTTATCATTATATAAATTTTTATTTCATATAAAATCAATTAAATTATAAAATAATTATTTTGTAACATTATACAATACAATTATATATCCAAATGTTTTCTTGAATAAAGGGTAAAATTGAAAATATATGAAATAATATTTTCCTTTCCGTCCATATTTTGCTTTCCAAACAAGAGAAAATAAATTTATTTTCCTTCCCTTCTCTTTTATCCAAACATGAGGAAGGAAAATAAGGAAGAAAAAAAATTATTTTCCCTCATTTTTTTTCTTTCCTCCCTGTATCATTTTCTCAAACATAGGGTTAATGTATTTAAATATTGATTAAGAATATATTAATACATAAAGAAGTATATTACTTTTAAAATAAATTGTTTCAATATCTATTATCATTATACATTCTAACTAAAAGAATATGCTTTAAACAAAATTAAAATGATAAAAAAATAAAAAAAGTTTACAAATATTTGTGAAATGATTTATATTTTGAAGTAAAAATTCTAAACCTTAAATGACTTATATTTGAAATAGAGAGAGTAATATTTATTTCTTAATTTTATTTTATGTTTTAGATTTTATTATCACTATTGTAATTGATAGGTGTAAAAAAATTTAAACTACTTTTATTTCTCCTTTATAAATTTTATTTTGAGATAAACCTCTTTTTTCTTTTAAACATTTACTAAGGTTAATTTTTCTTTTAGATATAGATAATTTTTATTTATTAAATAAATATTATAATAATCTTATTGTTGTAAAATAACAATAAAAAATTTCATTTAAAATTATTTCAAATGTGGTGGCGGACTTACATGTATAGGAATTGGGCCTTGGCCCCTCATTCCTCAAATTCTTTTTTTAATTTTTAAAGCAAAGTCTTGACTAAGTTGCACTACCTGTTGCAGCTTAATTTTTAATTTCTTGTGAATTATTTACTAGCGTATATAAAAAGATATTAAAAAATTTAATATAAATTCGCTTATATATGATTTTCATAATATATAAGAAAGGTGTTCTAAATTTTAATAAATTAATAATATAATGATGTATTTTGAGATATTTAATGATAATTATTAATATATTATTTTATCTAAATATAATATATTTAAAATTAAAATTTATTATTATATATAATAAATATTTAATCATTTAAGTTTTGAATGTTGACCTCTTATGTGTAATCCTGACTCTGACGCTTTGTAAATGTACGGTTCTGCTGAAAAATTAATAATAATGTCTATATTTTTTTAAAAAATAAAAACAAAAATTTATAATATTTGTAATAATAGTTTTAATTGCACCCCCAGTATGATTTTGTTTTGTATTCGTTATTGCTATAAAACTGTACACGATTTTTTCTTTTTTGTTTTCTTTTTTCTTAAGAATGGACTAATTTTTTTTTCTTGATAAAAGATAAAAGGGAAAAAACTAAATGGACCTTGCACAGAAAAACGGCACCAAAAATGTGCCGTTTTATAGGAAACGGACCGCAATTCCATTATTTTCTTCCACCCGAACTCAGGAGCGAGACAGACAGAATATATTTGAAATAAATGGTAAATAATAATAATAATAATAAAAAAAAACAAACAGGTACTCTCACAAATGTAAAAATGAGAGATAACTAGCAACCATAGTGAGGGAATCCCAGTTCCCTAACCCTAACCCATCAATTAAGATGCAATTCTAATTCCCACTCAATTCCTCCTCCTCCTTTCATTATGGGCTCCACACAGTCCGTACGAATTGACGAAGACGACGAGAGTGATGAAGGAGATGAACAAGAAGAGGACGGAGATGACATCGTTAATGGACAACCTACTAGAAGAAGATTACCACTCGACGCCAACGATTTAGTCAAGAAGGTTCTCGAACAAGAGCCTGAAATGCTACCCTGTCATTCTTCCGCATCGCCTCTCTCTCCTCAGCTTTCTTCCTTAGGCACGCCGCGCTTGGGGCCTTCTATTAAGGTCTGGGACCCCTACAATGTATTGGCCCCACCACCTCCTCCTCCTCCTCCACCGATTTTCTCGCGGACCTTCTCGTCGTCCTGCGTGGATGACGACCGCGGTGCTGTTGAGGTTTTTTTGATTAGTCATGGGGAGTGCGAACTTAATTTGCGCCCGGATTTGGTTGGTGGGAGGTGCCACGTCGCGGCCATGACTGCCAATGGGAAGCGGCAGGCTAGGGCTCTAGCTGTGTTGTTGAACTCGCAAGGGGTCAGATTCAATGCGGTTTATTCCTCGCCGTTGGATCGTGCTAGATCAATGGCGATTTCTGTTTGTCAGGTGAAGTAACTCTTTTTGGAATATTGCATATAAATGATCGATCATCTTGGTTTATGTAATTTAATAAGCATTTAACATCAGATTCCCCCCAAAGGACTTGTACAAGAAAGTGGTTAAGCTTATTGTAATGCTGTTTTATGAAGAGAGTGATGCATTTAGTACTAAATTTGGGTTTCTTGTTTTAGATTATATGCCCACCCTATCTCATTGTCTTGCAACACTTCTGAAAACTAGTAGTTATGATATCTGCTTCCTCATATCTTCAATCCTACACTTTGTAGTGCTCTTCATCTACATATTCTTTCCAATGAAAAGTGCGGAAATGTAATGATGGGATTAGGTGCATCGAAAGTTCAGTATGTAGAATGTGTTCTATATTTAATTCATAGTGTTTGAAAGTACTAATTGTTTATTTTTCTTTATTTGACTATTCAATTTCTTCTGTAATTTGTGTTATCATTCTATTTTAATATATGGAAGGAAATATAATTAGTGGTACTTTAAAAGTTTGGAGGCTTACAGTAGATACTATAATTAGCTAAATGAAATATTTTTATATGCTTGGGATTTCTAGATCAAGGCAATGTAGGTCAGGACAAAGACAAGCAGCAGAACTATAGTTCAATTAACAGTAGATGATGAATCTTTCTACTTGTAGCCAGTGATGTCAAAGAACTTATTTCTCACCAAGATTTGTAATGTCCTGATAAAATGAAGCAAGATGGTTGGACTCTGCAGTTAAAACTCTTGTAATTCTGTATGATTGTTATGCAATATCATGCGTGGAATGACGTGAGGACCTGTTCAGTAGCATTTGTATTTTTGGTATTGAGATGCTTGAGAGGCATGGATGAAGGGACAAAAGGTAATTACTTGGACGAGAGGAAGAATGTGTGGAATGTCATCTAATTATTGTATTCCCATGTGGTAAGCACATCAAATGAACTAGTAAGAAGGCCACATTTGAATTTGAAGATACTGCAAATGCCAGAGCATGGTTAGAAAGAAATTCAATGAGGATATGGTAGTCTATGATTTCATGATAGTATGGTCTCTGCAAAAAGTATTTTGGCTGCTGACTTGTAATGATCGCTTCTCACAACAGTTAAGAAGCTGCCAAGCAGTTGGGGTTTAAGGCTTGGCATATCTGATGAAACTATTTATCCTTTTTAAACATGATAAGGACATGATGTATTTCATTTATCAATTGCTGTTAGTCATTTATAATTGCAATGATATATATATCTTGGGGTTTAAGGATTGGCATATCTGATGAAACTATTTATCCTTTTTAAACATGATAAGGACATGATGTATTTCATTTATCAATTGCTGTTAGTCATTTATAATTGCAATGATATATATATATATATATATATTCATTATTTCCTGACAGATAGGAGGATCTCGGATAGTCCTTGGAGTTTTTTCTGTCTTTACTTACATGGTTCAATTGAATTAATTGTCTACAAATAAAATCATGCAGGAAATGCATTTTGCAGAGGAACAAATACAATCATCAGATGCTCTTATGGAGATGAGTCTGGGGCATTGGGAGGGCTGCCCTTGTTCTGAAATATATACACCTGAGGTTCTGAGCTTGATTGAAAGTTCTCAGCCTGATTTTTGTGCTCCATCTGGAGAATCACTTAGGCAAGTGGAGTTTAGGTTGGTTCAGTTCTTAAATGCGACACTCCTTGGACTGCCTGAAAAGTTGAGATCAGATTTTTCATTGCATCATCAAAATGAGAGCCAATTTTCTCTTGATCAAGATCCACCTTCTCTTCTGCCACAACAGTGGGATATGCTTCATAGGCATCGACCTGGATTCTCAAGGAAGAAGTCAGGTAAGAGCAGATTACAATTTGTGACTACCACTGGCAATCATGAGGGTGAGGATGAGATCTCTCCCACAGAAGGCCACCGCCAAAGTGTGCTCCATAATTTAAATGTTAGGAGCTCATCTTCCATTGCTTCATGTATTGGTATTTTTACTCATTCAATTCCTATCAAGTGCCTCCTTACTGGCATCCTGGGTTGCAGCCCAGTAATGTCTCATAAGATCTGCATAGAAGATTCTTCGATAACAGTATTGCAGCATTCATGGAGAACAGGTTGGCAGATAAAACGCTTGAATGATACTGCACATCTTAGGCTTCTCTAGTTAGAGAATAATGAAATCCTTGGATGGAGTTTGCTAATGGGATGACAAGCCATTAATTGTTGCCTGGAACTGGTACTATTCATTTATGGACCATATAACAACTCATGATTTCACGTGAAATGATGTTACTTCTATACCCTGTTGTATTGTTTGACATATTTATTTACAAACCTTCTTCAAGGAAAGAGAATGGGTCTGGGAGTTGGATATTTGAATTGGGTGATTCTTTTGATTTGTAAAATTCACAACTTACAACTTTTGTTATTGTAGATTGAAAGATAATGTATTTTTTCCCCCTGTTTTTGAAAGAAAATAAGTTATTTGGGATGCAGGGTTGTGATGTATTTTATGATTGTATCATTTTGGCGAAGCTGTACGAGAAATTTCTGTTATTAGGGCTATTCAACTAATTGGTTCCGTTTAGTTGAATGGATTGAATTTAAAAATCAATTGGGTTTGGTTTTTAAATAAATTTTGGTTAATTTAGTTTGATTTTATTTTATTTTTAAAATCAAATCAAATAAATACAATTTTTTTAAATAAATGATATTTCATTTACAATAGATTAAATTTACATTAATATTTATATAATTAATACTATATAATAAGTTTTATTTGTATAAATAATTAAAATAATATAATTTATATTCAATAATTTTAAAAAATTTGATTCAAACTGAATTAAACTAATTAAATTCAACAAAATACGGTTGGGTTTGATTAATCAATTTTTATAAATTTAAAACTTAATAATTTGATTTTACTAAAAATCAAATCGAATGAAATCATATCGATGGATAGACAGTACCACCTGTTGTATCATTTACAAAACAATTTCAATTAGCAACGTCTAACTTGATTGTCCATTTGTCAATGAATTGAAACGGGTGCTGCTGGGTTTATGCTACGTCACTTGACTAATTATATGCATATGAAAGTCAAGCTCAACATCATGGTTTTCCTTTTAAAAAAAAAAATACAAGTTAATACTGTTCTTCTCTGTCGTCCAAAAATTTTGCTAGTATAACTTTTGGTCATCTCTCTATCTTGTAAAATTTTGGGCACTTTTAGTGGTTACTTTATCCTTTCTTTTCACTCTCTTCCCTCGTTATTGATTGATGAAACGGATAGGAGCGGACTTGATGAAAAGAAGAATTATTTGATTTTTCAACTTTTTAAATTATTTGCCAATAAGATCTTGGTCTGATCATTAAGAGATTAAAACTGACCTTAGATTTGATTTTTGCAGATATTGTAATACTGTCATATTTATATATTTATAATAATATATTTGATTATTTTGCTTATGTAAATGTAATTCGACTTTGTTCGGCTCTGAATATTAATATCATTATTTAATCACTGATAAGTTTAATCGTTTGAAAGGGGATTTCTATAAAAAAAAATCTGTAAAAAAGAAAAAAAAAAAAAATTCTCATGGTTCCCTTATACAATCACTTCAATTTGAGTCAATATAGAATTGAAGAATACAATTTTATGAAACTAAACAAAATAGATAATAAAGTTGAGTGATTATAGTGAAAATACCTGAAATCCTTTACAATTCTATTGAGTATAATCTTAATCAATAACCATCATAAAATTATTTAAGATATATATATGTATATAATGCATGATTATCAATTACATTTTGGTCTTTAAGAAGATGATGAATGATGATGATAATTTGTGACTTCCACATAATAATGTGATCATCATTTGATACTTTGTGATGTGTTAAAAATTTAAAAATGCTCAAAGAAAAGGACTTAGACAACAAAACAATGTTACTAGCAGCATTTATTTATAACCTTGGATCACATGGTGTTAGGATAAGAGAACATGACAGATATTTAGTCTTTTCCCCCCCTACAAATCAAAACTTAGCATGTGAAATGGCCACACTTTTCCTATACCATTTTAAGCCCCACATTACCCACCACAAGCACATAGAAAAAAGAATCTATTGATAACTTAATTGACCCTTTCATTCCCATGCAACAACACAAGACAAAAATCAAATGACTTAAATCTGCCTCCTCTCCGACCCGTGATGTCCATCTAATACTCACATATATCACTTATCCTCCTTCACTTCACTTAGCGTATAGCATATACATCTTCTGAGACTGAACACAGCTACAATCCCAATTCATGGCTGCCTTCAATAAGTTATCTGCTACTATGCCAGTTATTGTGGTTATGGTAATTCTGTTGTCTAATGTGCTTCCTCTTACTAGTGAGCCTATAATTACAGCTTCTCCAGCTGTGTTGCCTTATGTAACTGCACCTAATATGTCTTCATTTTTCCCTGCTCCGACCGACCCCTGGCCTCTGAGTTCTTCTGATCCTCCAAATTCAGAGGTATTTGCTCCTGTGCCCAGCTCAGGTGAGTTCATAGGGAGGAGTTCCTCTAGCTCAACAAAGCTCAATGCTCATATTACCATATTGGGTTTTAGCATCTGTATCCTATTTGCAATTAGTAGAGTGGTTTTTCTTGTTTAATTGAGTACAACTTGTATCCTATTTGCGTTAAAGAGATTGTATGGATTCATTATTAGTGATATGATTATTGTGCCTTTGATTACTCACTGAATTGACACTAACATATGGTTTCAATGAGGATAATGGCTCTATGCAATAGATCTTGTAACTACAAGTCATTCTATTTCAGCTGCTGATATTTTAATGGAATTACCGTAGTACCACCAACATAGAGCTTTTTTATTTTATTTTATTTTAACTATTGATAAAAAAATTGGTAGAATTCAAATTATTAAGTTCTTTAATCACAAAAACAAATTTGATTTACTAATTGTGGTGAATAAATTATTACTAATGAGATTCGAACCTATTGCTTAGTGCTAAATAATATCAATATTTTATGACCAACATTGAAATTCACTAAATCTATTGATTTCAAATTTTATTTCTTAAATAGTAAAATTTCAACTCTAATGCTCACATTTTAAATAGTCTCATTTTTATTTAGAACTGAGCAAATGATTTAATTAGAATAATAACTAAACTAATATTTGGTTCATTTTGATTTTGATCAATTTTTTTAATTTAATTTATTTTTAATTTTTATTAATTCATTCTATTTAATTTTGATGATTTGAAATTGAATAAATTTAAAATAAGATTTATTCAAATAAATATTGTAAATATAATTTTGTACTATATAAAATCAAATTATAGTCTATATGCACATATATAATTAATACACGATATATACTATTTATATAAATAATAAATATTATATAATATACATGAAAAATAATTTCTAAAAGTAAAAAGGAAAAATTGAGACTTTGGTTGTCTTAATTTTAATAAAAGCAGAAGCCATTAATAATTTATTTTAATTAATATAATAAAAGAAATTTAAATTTTGCTCGATAGATCTCCTCCATGCACCAGGGCAAGAATCTTTGAGTTAAGTTATAAACTATGTAACATTGTAACTTTTGTTGAGCCATGTTAGTCTTTCAAAAATATTTTTATATTTTATATTTTTCATATTTTTCTTACATTTTTTTTTAAAGTTTTTTAAAAATTTTATTTTTTCGTGTTAATTTTCATATTTCAGAATGGCTAATAGACATTAACAGACATGCCCTCCAACGCCATTAAAGTAATTTGGCTTGTGAAAAGAAGAAAGAGAACCAAATACGAAGAACAAATGAATGACGATTCCAACTTCCCGTTCCTTTCTCTTCATATTCTATTGCAAAATCCATAACCGCCACTATTCAATAACAACAACAGCAGCAGCAGCAAACTCTAACCTCAAAACCTGGTTCAATAGATACTTTGACGATACCAATGTCTTCTCCTGGAACTCCCTCATCGCCGAGTTGGCTCGCAGCGGCGACTCATTCGAGTCCATTCGAGCATTCTATTCTATGCGAAAGCTCAATCTCAAACCCAACCGTTCTACTTTCCCTTGCGCAATCAAAGCATGCTCCGCTCTCCTCGATCTTCGTTCCGGAAAGCAAACCCATCAACAATCTCTCGTTTTTGGCTTTGAATCGGACCTATTTGTGTCATCAGCTTTGATCGATATGTACTCGAAATGCGGCCAATTTAGCTATGCTCGAATCCTGTTCGACGAAATTCCGCACAGAAGTATTGTTACGTGGACTTCCATGATCATGGGGTTTGTCCAAAACGACGATGCCCACCAAGCGTTATCGCTTTTTAAGGAGTTCTTGATTGAAGAGAGTGAGAGGAATGGAGAGAATGACGATGTTTTTATGGATTCTGTTGCCATGGTTTCTGTTTTATCAGCGTGTTCGCGGGTTTCTAGGAAGTGGGTGACTGAGGGAATTCATGGGTTTGTGGTAAAAATGGGGTTGGACAAAGATGTAGGAGTTGAGAATACTTTGTTGGATGCGTACGCGAAGAGGGGTGAGGTAGGTGTGTCTAGGAAGGTGTTTGATAGGATCGCTGATAAGGATGCTGTTTCATGGAATTCTATGATTGCTGTGTACGCCCAGAATGGTTTAGCCAACGAGGCTTTTGAAGTTTTTCATGGGATGATAAAGGATGGTGATGTAAAATACAATGCTGTTACATTGTCTACTTTGTTGTTAGCTTGTGCGCATTTGGGGTCTCTGCTTGTAGGGAAGTGTATACATGATCAGGTAATTGTTCGCTTCCCCATTTTGATGGTTGTTGATTCCGTTTGTTAGGTTTTACAATATTACCTAGATGGATATATGGACAGCTTAGTTTCTCTAGTAGTGATATCTCATTGATCTTGTCTAATTCAAATATTTTCGTAGGTGAAAAAAATGCTTACTTTTGCCATCTATTGCTATTTTATGGCAGGTAATAAGGATGGGTTTGGAGGATAATGTGATTGTAGGTACCTCTATCATAGATATGTATTGCAAATGTGGGAGAGTTGAAACAGCAAGGACAGCATTTGATGGCATGAAGGAGAAGAATGTCAAGTCATGGACTGCAATGGTTGCAGGCTATGGAATGCATGGATGTGCAAGAGAAGCTTTGGATGTTTTCTACAAAATGATAGCGCTTGGGGTAAAACCAAATTACATAACTTTTGTTTCGGTTCTAGCTGCTTGTAGCCATGGTGGTATGGTAGATGATGGCTGGTATTGGTTCAATGCCATGAGCCATCAGTTTGATGTAGAACCTGGGGTTGAACACTACAGTTGCATGGTTGATCTTCTTGGGCGTGCTGGCCATCTTTATGAAGCTTATGATTTGATAAAGAGGATGACAGCAAAGCCTGATTTTGTACTCTGGGGTTCTCTTCTTGCAGCTTGTCGAATTCATGAAAATGTGGAGCTCGCTGAGATTTCTGCAAGAGAACTGTTTAAGCTAGACCCAAGTAATTGTGGATACTATATCTTACTTTCAAACATATATGCTGATGCTGGAAGATGGAAAGAAGTTGAAAGGATAAGAGTACTTGCAAAAGAATGTGGACTTGTTAAACCACCCGGATTCAGTTTGGTTGAACTTAAAGGTAGAGTGCATGTATTCTTGGTTGGAGATAAAGAACATCCTGAATGTGAGAAGATCTACAGGTTTTTGGAGGAATTAATGGCAAAGCTGCAACAGTCTGGCTATGTACCTAATAAGGCATTGGTTCTTCATGATGTTGATGAGGAAGAGAAGGAATTGATGCTCCAAGTTCACAGTGAGAAGTTGGCCGTTGCCTTTGGAGTCATGAATTCTGTTCCTGGGTTGACAATTCATATCATTAAAAATCTTAGGATTTGTAGCGACTGTCATACTGTCATTAAGCTTATCTCCAAGATTGTCAATCGAGATATTGTGGTAAGAGACTCAAAGCGTTTTCATCACTTCAAGAATGGTTTGTGTACATGTGGAGATTATTGGTGAGATATTATATTTAAGTTGGTGACTATTGAACCATGACTCCGAACTTTCTTTTCTAAATTGGTTTTCTAATATCGAGCATGCACATAGGGTCCCTATTATCTGGAAGTGTTGCTCGATAATAGAAATAGGTCCTCACCTACAAGCTGGAGCTTTCAGTCTAAGTTGTAATTTACTTCAAAGGTCTACATTGATTGAAATGTTGAGCTTGGGTTTTGCCCCCTCAAAATCCTTGCCTTGCCTGACATGTTGAAGGAAAATTTATGCATGATGGTCAGGTGGCAATCTTTCTGTCATCAGAGCTTATCCCCAAGATTGTTAATCGAGAATTTTGGTAAGAGACTCAAAAAGTGATTTCATCTGTCCAAGATTCGCTCGTGTACATGTGGAGATTAGTGGTGAGATATTATAGATGAAAAAAATAACGTTATAGTAACTTTAATTGCATTTTAATTTAGCTGGATCAACAAGCTTGTAGATAGGAATTAGGAGAATTGTTGTTCTCTTGGTGTTCCACAACTTCTTATTTGAAAGAGTATACTTGCAGAATGCAATAACATTATATGATGATTCAACTAGAAGCTGAATATGAGCATTTAAGATTGCTGAATCGAAAGGATTTATACGAAGATCAATCATCTCCTAATTTTATATTTATATTTGATTCCAAATTTAGCAGAGGCTGAATGTTTTTGCTGACACAATGGTCACTGAAATTGGTGACGATGGTGAAGATGGTCTTTTTTTTTTTATTGCGGTATGGTGATCACAAGAGCACACAGCTTGTTGATTGGAGCTGTATCAAGCACTGTATTTGCTGGAGCAGAAAAGGCAACAATTGAGGAATTCTTATGTTGAACAACCTAGTCCAAAGAACTTACCTGAAATCATTCTTCTTAATTTTGGTATCTGAACTTGGTTGTGCTTCTCTCCAACTCTCAAGCAGTTGATACAGCTTTGCAGGGCCCTGTTCTCATCTTTTAGATGTTTCAGCTGTCGCTGGAGCCTATTAATGATCAATCTCTTTTCAATATTTCTCCTCGCTAGCTCAGTCTGCTGCTGTAGGTTCTCCTCCATGAGTTTTGTCAATTGAAACTTGAGTTCAGACCATGTATTACTCTTTGCTTGCTCATAACCATCTTCTGAGAAATCTCCAGCTGTATCCTGATCATGAACTAAATTGTTATCATCCATCGTCATGTGAATACCATTTTTGTTAGTCAAATGTGTGGCTTTTTCATTGCAATGATTTTCTCTAATATCATGGTTCATATTCTTGTCCTCTGACTCAGTTGACGTCAATTCTGCTACTAGCTTGGTCAGGTATTCAGAGTCAAAGGTAGTATTGTCACAAACGGCATCAGGATCACCAAGAATGGAATCCACACTAGAATAAAAAAGATCCAATTTGGAATAACTGCAACTTCTTAGAGGTCTTGTCCTGTTTTGATTGTTAGAAAATGAAGGTAAAGATCTTGAATCGGTTAAATGATATACTTTAAACCTGAACTGATCATATTGTTCTGCCAAAGAACGATAAGAGCTATCCAACTCTTCAATCATTTGGAAGAGCTCCAGCCTCCGGTGGTAATAAATCTCATCTCTTAATAATGAATTGCCATCTTCTTTCAGAAGAGTTATAATGGCCATCATTCTCTTGTTCAAGTCTGCATATAAAAAGGGAAAAAAAAATAGTGTAGAGGGTGTAGCATAATACCATTAAAACTAAGTGTGGTTGATGAAAAAAATCCTCCCTGGGCTAAACCATTTTAAGCTTTGAGATTATTAAGGGTCTAATACTCTTATGATATTCTTCATCTCTTTATAGCCTAGTTTGTTGGTGGCAGATGGATGGTAACTTTTTAAGCAAATACTGAGGAGAAGAAAACTTACCTGCTAGAGTTGATTGAAGCCATTCAGATTGCTGGGGACTATCATGGCTAGCTAGAGCCAAAGAACAAGAAGCTCCATTGTTTTCCATTGAGCAATTCTTTTCTCTCAACCACGAATCTGTCTTGGATTGTTTTGAAACACAACAAAGCAAAACAAGTGAAGTGATACAAGTCAAGAATTTTAAATACACAAGCCTGCCCTATATATATATAGGATTCATTCTTCAATTTGGTCGTATATTCTTTACCCCAACCTTGAATTATGCATCCTTTAATAAGGGGTTTCATTTGGAATTGCCGTTGACATGCCTATAATATGGGGCTTGATTTAGTCTTCAAATTCAAAGGGATGCATTAATTCCAAAGGTTTGAATGAAGAAATCGTGGGTGCTGGTTTGCATTTGGGTCAAATAAACTTGGTGTTGGGTTGGTTTATTTGCAGGCAGGGGGCGGACAAAAGTGGGTGGCGGGGGATTAAAGTTAAGAGCTATAGTTTGTTTTTAACTAATTAAGACCATCTAGAAAAGTATATTTTATCTTGAGAGTTTACTTATAAGTGTATTTTCTTTAGAAAAATATAAATCCACTTACTTATCTAATATGAACTTGGGATGAAAGATTTGAAACCTAATATTATTTCTTATTTTAATTTCAAATAAATTAAATACATCTAAAAGTGTAAATAGCTAGTTGTTATTCTATATTATAACGTATGCATTTATATATAAAATACAATAATTTTTATTTATTCATAATTAAGAAAGTACCTTTGAAAATATATTAATATCTTAATAATATTTTAACATTTTATGCTCTGTAAGTAATATAGTTCACTTCTTCTGAAAAATTAAAATTATTATTTTTTTATTACTTTGTTGATTTGAAGAAAATTGAGCCATTAAAAGAACATTCAATTTCTTTTTGGCTTCATCCTTCCTCATAATCAAACAAGGTCTTATATTATTAATATACCTTTTAAAAATTTTAGTTTCTCTAGCGACCTAGAATCAATTTTGATTGAAAATTTTGGCCACATGTATTCATCAATAGTTGAAAAGAGTTTAATTATTTAATACAAAGTCTGCAAAAGATTGAATTCAATAATTGAATAATACGAAGTCTGCAAAGGTTGATTTTGAAACTAAGGGTGAAAATTGGACGAAATGATGGTATAATTAACAAAAGTAAATCTAAATATGATATTTTAGAACAAATTAGTTGATTATCTAAAAACATAGGGACTTATTATAATATTTAAAAACTCCATCTGAAAAACATGTTGACTCTTTATAATTAATTCTTTAAAATTGGGTCCTACTCCAGTACAATTTTTTTTAAAATATATCTTCTGCATTTTTAGTTGATTTTATACTTTTCAAAATTTACTTAATTTTCTTAACTTTATATATATAAAAAAATTGGCCGATTAGGAACCAGAATCGGCCTTCTATCGAAGCCAGATTGAAACTAACCATCCATAATCCAATTCCGGATCAATGAATCTGGAACCAAGTCCGCCATTGTGAATTGTTTCCAAGAATTACTTAGGTCGTAAAAAAACAAAAAAGGAAAAAGAAAACGTTGATAAAATATAATGGTATGGTCAATTTAAAAAGCGAAAGCCAACCACAACATTGGCAATTAGTTGACCCTATTATTGGTGTTTGAATATATTTCGAGGAAAATGCTGCCACCCTCGCCCTTGCCAGGTCCTTAGCCGTCCACTCGGAACTACTCATTGCCCCTGGTTTTGGTCCAATTTTACACAAATGTTTGATTCTCGATAAGGGTGTAAATAATTCGCAATAACTCGGCGCAAATTAATCGAGATTAATCAAATCAAATTTGAGCTATTCGAGTAATTAAACGAGTCAAATTCGAGTATCAAAATATTTGGCTTAAAAGACTTGCGACTCTAATAGAATTTAGACATATTTACAATATTATCAATCAAACTTAATTAATTTATGCTTAATTAAGATTATTCAAATCAAAATTTTAAATTATACGATTTACAAAACGAGCTTAATTGAGTTAATCTCGAGCTAGAACTTAAAAATTGAGGCTGAATTGAGCTCCCACTCGATCTCGAGCTTAACAAAGTTTGACTTAATTCGGCTTAACTGCACCTTTAATTATTAATGTCTTTTATGCACCTTTAATTATTAATGTCTTTTATGCGGTTATCATAACAATAATAAATCAAAAATATTATCAATTATTTATTACAATATAATGGTTTCTTGAATCTTATATTTAGTTGCAAAAATAAAATTAATAAAATAAAATAAAAAATAATTTTACTTTATATTTTATTTATTGAATTATATTACAAAATAATTAATTATAGTGTTAGTGTTGATGACGACAATAATAACAATGACTAAATGACGGTGATAGAAAATAATACAACAAAAATAATAATGGTTAGATTAGAGTGGTTGGAGGTCATCGAAAAAAGAGAAGATCGAAGGAAATTAAATTAAGATGTCATATTTGAATGCTCAAATTGTTAAATGATTATTGTATTATTGGAATCTAAGTCAATAATGTGACCAAATCAAAAGATATATATATATATTAATACTAACCTAAAAATATTGGTGTACTTAGTACTTTTACCAATCATTCGCAAAAGGAAAATAATGTTTGAATGAGATTATAGAAGATATCAAATCAATAAATTAATCAATTTGAATTGAGTTGATAATTTAATTTTAAAATTAAAATACCATATCACATAGAGCAAAATTCAAATATATATATTTAATCAAATTATAAGGTTAGATGAAATATTTTTTTCATATTTCTTTACTAGATTCATGAAAAATAACTTAACGCATTTTTTTTTCCAAAGAAACTCGATAATTTTAGGAGAATTACCTTATGCCCATGTAAAATCTTTTATCCACCCATCAAATTATCACATAACATCAATTTTTTTTATATAATTATACTACACCACTTAATTGATATCATGTCAATTAAGAAAAATACAAAAAGTAGTATAAGGAAAAGATTTTAAACCTAACTTTTTAGCTGGTTCCATATGTTCTCATCCTCATTAATATATTGGTTATTGTGAAATTCTAACTATGTTGAGCCTATATTGTGACATTAGTACTAACTTGAACATTAAAGTTACCATACTAATATCTTACCTATCACTCCAAGTAAACTCGCACACTTTTTTTGATTGGAATAATTTGATCTATTTTTTGAACAATTTTAAGAATGTATTAATTTATATTGATTTGATAAATTCAAAAATAAATTCTCAAAATACTTTGCAAAAGAGTTATATTGTAGACTAATTTTGAATTATCTTATATTTTTATGCATGTCTTTTAGATTTTAGATCATTGTTTTTACAATGGTTATAAAATGATTTAAGCAACTCATAAAAATTCTATAAGCTTGCTTGTCAATCAAACTAATCAAACGTAAATATAAACTAACTGTGAAATTGCGTGTTGTGCAGTGTAATTGTAACAATAAAATTTTAATAAATTTATTATTCATTTTTATTAAATAAATAATCTATTATTATTTTATAAAAAATTATAGTCAATGAAATAAAATAATAAAATAAAAAATTCAAATTTTATAATTATAGATATAAGTAATCGTAATAAAAGATAGTATATTAATTTATACCATCAATTTGATATGGCATAATTTCAAAAAGAATTTGTTAAATTTAAATAAAATAATTTATAACAATCAATCAAATAAATAATATTAATTATTTCATAATAAAAAGTAAAATAAATAATTAATTATAAATTATATATACATATATGAGTTAGTTATAATAAAATATTCTTTATTAATTCATACCTTCAAATTTGTGCGCACATGATTTAAAAAATTATTAAACTTGAATGAAATAATTTTTGATAATCCGTTATACTGTTGTTAGCTCTTATATATAAAAAATTTTAAATAATGAATAAATTAATTTAAATATTAATTTTTATTTAGAATTTTTTGCATTTTATGTTTTTCTAATTTTTTATTTATAAATTATTTAAATTTTTATATTTTATATTTTCTAATTTTTTATTTATAATTTTTTGTATTATTTATAATTATTTGATAAAAAATAAGCAATGGTTTAAAATTAATTATAATATGAAAATTAATAATATGTAAATAACCCAAACGCGATGACTAGAAAGTGAAGGCACACATATCGTATAAGGCGCGCGAGAGTAGGGCTAATTGGGCGATAAAACTGCAAGGTCCGACCCTACGACAGCCCAAAGAGCGAGAGAGAGAGAGGACCGGTGGGAGGCAGGCAGGCTGAGAAAACGCCTCCATTTCTCTACCTTCGTTTCCCTTGATTTCTCTCTCGCAAAATCCCTCATTTCTCTACAAATGGCTCTCTCCGATTCGAAGCAATCCCTAATCCCTTCCTTCCTCTACTCCTCTTCGTCTTCTAAAACTCTCTCCTTATCCAAGTTCCTCCACTCCACCAACCCTACGGAGCCCATGAGGAAGTCCAGCAGCGGCAGCTTCGTGATCCCCGCCCCTAGCGAGCCTGGAAAGATCGAGATGTACTCGCCTGCTTTCTACACCGCTTGTACTGCTGGTGGTATTCTCAGCTGTGGTCTCACTCACACGGCGGTCACTCCTCTTGACCTCGTCAAGTGTAATATGCAGGTCTTGTTATCTTTGATATTGTCCTTTCTTTCGCTTTCTTTTTAATGTTCGATCAGATCTATGTTATGCTTTTGATAGTCTTTGCATTTTGTTTGTGTCTGTTTAGCTTTTGTGTTTGATTGCTGTATTTTGAGATTTATGCGTTGTTTTTGCTCCATTTAATCCTTTTTTTGGGATATCTGTTTGATTCGTAGCATTTTCATAAGATCCGTTAGTTATCTTTTTATTCCTGTTAGTTTCTTTTTTACTTGTTTATGTGATTTTCACATATAATTAATGCTCTAGATCTATATGTTTGATTTCTTATAAATTACCTAGTTGAGAGCTCATAAATGATGGCCTTTATATACTGTACACTACATTCTTTATGAACTGTTTGCTTGTGAATTTGATAGAAAAACGAAATTAATTTGTTGTGTTAGCTGTAGGAATACTGTGGCTTTCTTGGTAGCCATTATTAGTGAAGTTAGTATTATGTGGTGTGCATTTGTTATCTGCGTTGGAGTAAATCACCCAATGTTCAAAGTTATTATACTTTGGGTTTCATTTGATTCTAGATAATATGTGGAAGAAGTGCCAACCTATAGACTTAGGTTTTGCCATCCGTTAATTTAACTGTTTTGCTACTTCATATATTGTTTTCATCTAATTGCTTTTGACTAACTGAACATGGACTTTTTTGTGATTTGATATGTCATAATTTTATAACTAAAGTAAAACATGATGTGTTTTTCAGATTGATCCTGCAAAGTACAAGAGCATTTCATCTGGTTTTGGAGTTCTGCTCAAGGAGCAGGGTGTTAGAGGCTTCTTCAGGGGTTGGGTTCCTACCCTCCTTGGGTATAGTGCTCAGGGTGCATGCAAATTTGGGTTCTATGAGTTTTTCAAGAAATACTACTCTGATCTTGCTGGCCCAGAGTATGCCGCCAAGTACAAGACCTTGATTTACCTTGCTGGTTCTGCATCTGCTGAGGTTATTGCAGATGTTGCTCTTTGCCCTTTTGAGGCTGTAAAGGTTCGAGTTCAAACTCAACCTGGGTTTGCTAGAGGCCTGGCAGATGGACTTCCCAAGTTTGTCAAATCTGAAGGCGCACTAGGGTATGATTCTCAAGGTTTTCAATGACTCTTTGATTTGAGTTTGTCTGCTAGGTTGTATCTGCAAGTAACTTGTCTTATGTTTTTCAGGTTGTACAAAGGTATTGTTCCTCTATGGGGTCGACAGATTCCATGTAAGTTTCCATTAACTTCATCTTTATTATATTGGATGATCATTTCAATGATAATTGATAGTAATCATTTTGCAATTTGTTTTCCATGTTGAATATACGTATTGATCATTATTATAATTCATAGAATATGATGTTTTAATGATTATTGACAGCTTTATTCAATTTGAGGACCACATGTTATAGACAGTGATTAGTTTGTTGTCAATATTTTAAAAACTGAAAGAGAGAGTTTTCTCGGGTACAAAAGTACTTTAGTCCAAGGTCCTGGTCTGTTATATGTAGCATCAGTTCAGCCAAGCTGAAGCTGGATGTGATTATATTTGGCAAACTTAAACGTGATTATGCCATGTTGTTTGAAAGGAAATTATAAAATAGTGACTGTTTTACAGTTTGGTACATAATGCATATGATGTGTTGCGCCTGTGGTTGATATGTCTGGCTATGATTGGGTGTATTATACTGTTTGCAGTATGTATTATTTTTTGTTTTCCTATTGCTGTATAAGTGGTAACTAGTAGTGGTTACTAGATGTTTATTACGATGGAATGTTTGTTGTAGATACAATGATGAAGTTTGCATCATTTGAGACCATTGTTGAGCTGATCTACAAGCATGCCATCCCAACACCAAAGGACCAAGTGAGCAAACCTGTGCAACTTGGTATTAGTTTTGCTGGTGGTTATATTGCTGGTGTTTTCTGTGCTGTTGTATCCCATCCTGCGGATAATCTTGTCTCTTTCCTCAACAATGCTAAAGGCGCCACTGTTGGTGATGTGAGTACCTATTTGTTTTACATCATCGATATCTGGAATTTTTTTCTGTTCTTACTTGATCACCACCTATTCGTTTTCTTATCATGATCTTAAAGTATATATGTATTTTAATGTGCAGGCTGTGAAGAAGCTAGGTTTGTGGGGCCTGTTTACCCGTGGGCTTCCTCTTCGTATTGTCATGATTGGAACTCTCACTGGTGCCCAGTGGGGTATCTATGATGCATTCAAAGTATTTGTGGGACTGTAAGTATTCCAAATGATTGTTATGCTTTTTGTTACGTTATTTTATCTTTATTTCTATCTTAATGGGCTTTGATATTATTTTCAGGCCAACTACTGGTGGTGTTGCTCCTGCTGTCCCGGCTGCTGCTACTGCAACTGAGCTTGTGAAGGCGTAATTTAAGGAAGCAGCAGATTCATTGTGTTGTTTTCTGGAATCTGGGAAACCTATAGGGATAATAAACATGGGATTATTGACTCTCAATGGAGATTATTCTTTAGCATTAAGAATTTGCATCAATTTTTGTTATGTTGACTAATTTTGTACTGAAGGATGGTTTTGGGTTCATCCTTCCATCATGAATACCTTCATTAGTTAGATTGAATATGAAATTAAGCTTGATGTTAGGCTCACGATATCCCCTGCCAAGACAACCAAAAATAATGGGCAGATGGGGGGGGTTGTATTTTGCTGTCCACTTTTCTTGGGATGTTTTGGCATATAAGAATACGAATGTTGGCTGTGTTGGTGCATGACCTTCCCCCCTCCCTTTAGAAGCAATGTATACATTCGTATGTTTTTCTTCTCCTCATTTACGTGTTTCGTTTTGGTGCCAGATTTTATTGGCCAATTGAAAAGGAGTTGGGAAGGAGAGTTCTGCATGTTGTAGCATTTTTGAGGAATAAAGAAGAAGCTGTGTAGCAATGGTAGAGCTACGGTTTATTTAATTGTATACTGACCTCTAAATCTTCTTCAGTCTGAAATATGGAAAATCAAGTGTGGTGACTTTGTTAGTGCCTAAGATTATGCTACAATGAATTGTGCTTGCTTATGTTGTGAATCTCATTTCTAGTTAATTGGTTGGTTAGCAAATTGTCTTTTTTATCAGTTACATAAAGAAAGGGAAATATAATAGAATTTTAATTCTATTTTCATATTTGATTTTTTAATTTAGTTTAACAATTAAAGATTGAAATTTCAAAAATTTAAAATGCCTCACTGTTCTTATATATGATATATAAAATGTAAATATTGAAATTCTGAATCACTTTTCTTAGAATAAGATTTTATTTTACATTTTCTAATGTAACCAAATATGTCATAAAAATATATTTGTTACACTAAAAAATGGAAATGAAATAGAATTTCACTTTCATGTTTAGTGCCTTAATTTATTAAAATTTAAAAATAAGAATTAAAAAACTTAAAATATCTCATTTTTTTGCTTGATAAACATACAAAATAAAAATGTTGAAATCCTAAAATATTTATGTTAAGATAGGATTTGATTTCTTATTCTTTAGCATAACTACATATGCCATATGAGTAACATAATTTAATAATTTTTAACATGATGAATTGATTGACTTTTTTATCAATATTTTTTATAAATATATTTCAACCAATAATTAGATTTATTTTATTTGTCCGATTAAAAAATTAGATTTATATTAAAATATGATTTATTAGTTATAATATTATTTAATAATTATAAAAATAATAATTTATAGTTTGCACTAACCGATATAATTAAGAATTTTTTTTTGTATTATGGCCGTCTTTCTTGATTAATTCACATCTCCACTTTTACATATCATATATAGTAATTGTTATGAGATATTATACTTAGGTAATGCTCGATATCTCCACCTATACCATTTGTATGCTGTAAATGCATTTACACTACGCACGGCTCTTATGTGTTAGAGTAATTACATAATATTGATATCATTTATTTATTTATTTTATATATTTTTTGAAATTAATTTTTTAATTCATAAAATTTTCTTATACTTTCACTAAGTAATTTTAAACACCTTGATACTAATAACAATATTTGCTAGAAGTTGTGTTTAACATTTACAGATATATAATTAACAATGACACCGAAAGTAAAGTATTTTCCTAATAATAATAGCCATTTATTAAACTTTTTTTAATCAATATATATTATTAACTTCGATCTTAAAATTAACTTCAAACCATTGCTTGTCATTTATCAAATAATTATTTATAACAAAACATGTCATTATTTTACATTATGTTATAAAAAACTGTTATATAAAAAAATTTAAATAGAAAATTAAAAAAATTAATTGTCATATAAAAACACCATCTAAATAGAAAATTAAAAAATCTAAAAAGTAACAATTCTAAACAAGAATCTAAGATCATATAAAAAGAATTTTGAATAGAAAATTAGAAAAAAATAAAAATTCTAAATAACTTTTAAACAAGAAATTAAAAAAAAACCTCAAAAGTATATACAAAAATTCTAAGCAAAAAGTTAAATTTAGATTAATTTCATTACATATTCAAAATTCTAAATATATAAGAAGTAACAACAGTCTAATAGATTGTTAAGTACTTTGTTTAATTTTAATGAATTTTTTCTTAAATTTTTATTATACAAGATTGAAGTTGTGAATCAATAGATAATTCTTTATTGCAACTATTTCACATATCTATATGTGATTTAATTATCTATTAATTTTATTTTTGATTGTAAACTACTTAATATTATTTATTTAATTAATCGTAAAAAATGACTTCATTCACATTTAACAAATTTGCTCTTAAAATTATATCATATAAAGATTGAAAAGTATGAATCAACAGATTGAACGTATAAATTACTTCATTTATTACAAATCTCTTCATATATAATTATAAATTTTGAAAATTTTAGTTGATTATTTTATTTACTTGATAATAATTTTCATAAGAAAATAATTAATTATTAAATTAAATTATATATTGAATTTATTTTAAATTTTATTATTATAATTATATCGCACAACACGCGTGATTAGTGTTTGATCTACTTAAATTCAAACAAAATATTTGCTCCCACTTATAAACCAAGAACTCCACTTAAATTCACATGCTCCAATTGTAAATAAACCAAATAATTGATCTATCAAATGCTAATATACAGAGTATTCTCATTCTTGTCCATATTACCGTCTAAAGCAATTATGATTTGAGACTATGACTGTATTTGTTTTGCGGGTTAGTTAAAGAAAGTGAATAAGATAGAATGGGTGACAAGGGTAATGAGGAGGGAACTATGAAACGACTGAGGAATGCGTATTTACGTTTTAGGTAAAATACTTATTGTGTAAAAAATGAAGGTAAAGATAAATTATTAAAGAGATTAAGTGTAGAAATGTAATTTGTTCAGGGGAATTTTTCTGATTAGTGACTAATAATTGTTACTAGTAATTTATAAAAGTTGCATTGCTACCATGATTAGCATGTTGGTGTGAGGCAGAGTGATAATAAATAGACTAGGAAATATAATAATTACAGAATGTGAATAGTGGAGTTGAAATCACAATATAGTGGTGTGTTACATTAGGGAGAAATTAGAAGTGGAAAGTAAATAGAAATCCCATATAATACAGTTGTAGTGGTAGAACATGGATTTAGTTAATTTATGATGTGATTTATAAGTGTATGCTTAAGATGATGCAGGGACAGTGTACTGCAGTGGGAACTCGTGGGGGTGGCAGTGTGAACTATAAGAATAAAGAGGTATGATAGTGGACAATAGAGTTAATGATAATGTTGATGTAGTAAACGAGTAAAGATTTATGAGATATGTGTGTAATGTTGTACATATTGGAAGAATGTGGAAAGAGCTACAAGTTGCAAGAAAGCAAGATTTTCTAACTCAGGCGCATGGAAATTTTGACAAATATGCAGCATGGTCAAGGAAAGGCAAAAGTAACGAGGTTGGTGTCTGAAACTATAATGAGTAGAACATCAGGGTATAATGGAGTCATATTAAGGTTTGGCTGAAAATATATGAAGTATATATGAGTAAATAATTGAACTTAATAATAAATTAATTAAATGAATGAAATTTATTGATATTTAAGTAATGGAAAATGGTGTAGGATTAATGGAAATGATTTATTATTATGAATAATAGAAATGTGAATCTGCGATAACCAAAATATTTGGAATCTCGCTACACTGGTGGAAAATTTATGTTGGTGGTGAGCATGTTTAAGAATTGAAAACTAGAAGCAGTGAAAGATCTAGGCCTTGAAGGCTTACTCCATATTCAAGTTAATAGGCTTCCACTAAAGTTCATTGAAGAATTAATTTGGCGCTTTGATGAGGAAAGGAAAGAATTGTGAGTTCATGGAAAGTTTATAGTTATGCGTCTTGTGGATGTAACAAGGATTCTTGGATTAAAAAGCAATGGGAGATGAATTGATTTACATCTGTGTAAAGACTCAACTGTTGTACGTGCAAAGCATAATATAGGTGAAGGGGATATATCCGTGTATTCCTTACAAGATGCAGTTGTCGACATGCGTTCAGGGGAAGAATTCAAGGCGAAGTTTTTCTTATTTGCGATGTCAAGTATTGTGGTTCCTACAGCGAGTGTTATGGTGAGGAAGAATTTAGTTGGGTTATTGGATGATATGGATGCAATCCCACACTTGGACTTGGCAACAATTGCGTTTGAATGTCTAACATCTTCAATAGGTGTATTCAAGAAGGTTAGGTCACGTCAAGGCCAACCAAAGTTTATAGGCGGTTGCCTTTTGCTATTACAGGTAAAAGGTGCATTGTTTGTTTGATGTTGGGCTTTGATTAATATTGAATATAATATGTTGACAATACATGAAATGTATAAGATAGTCATACTAATAAAAGAGGCATTTAAGAGAAACAGTATGTGTAAGAAAACGATATAGGATATCAAATTTGACATGGATTGATATTAGTTAAGTGGAGGTAGTTGGCCAAATCAGGGTTATATAGCATTGATATGAATATATGAAAGGAACCAATAGAGAACTTATCATAAGGAATATATAATGTAATATATGCAATAATGAGAAAGTGCTATGGGAACATACAAAGTTTGTAAGGTAGGAAAAGACAGAGAGAAGGTATGTAAAGTTGGCAAGGGTTTTATAGTTGTGAATGTGATGCTTGTGATGACATTAACCACAATTGTTATACTAATAATAGGTGATGTATGAGAAATATATTTTCAGAAGTGATGCAAGTTATAATTTGTTAGCTGATAAAGGAGTACAAAATGACGTGGTGGGATTGAACAAGTGTTCTACATGGAGAACATTGCAGTAGGGGTCATATGACTACCTTATGGGTTAAGTCCTCTACCTTGGATACATGATTGGAATGATTAGGCAATTGGTTTGACAAAAACTTGTTCTTAAACATGGTGGGCTCTATAATAAGAAGGTAATATTGTAATAATGATCGTCTTGTTTACGTATTGTTTGTTCATTGATGTCTTTGTCATTGGTATGAGGTGAACAACAAGTTTGTGGGTACCTCTGTCAAATATAGGCGATAAATGATTATTGTATTTACGTTACCTGATAGAATTAGGGAAAAAGTTGCACATTTGGTTGAATTGTTGCACATATCTGTCACTATAATGATAAGAAAGAGTAATATGAAAGTGTATATACATTAAGAGGGAAGAAAAAATATTGAGTGAAAATACTGGATTGTAAATGTTGATGCATTGATGAAATGGCAGATTATAGTTGAAAGCAAGGAAAGTATGATTAATGGTGTTCGTGATAGAGATTCAAAACTTGCAGAAATGGTAACAGCTAAGTGCATTGCTTATTATTATATAAATGTAAGGACAATTAGGTGAGATTAAACAGTTGATGACTGTATAGAAACTTGCGTGCATGCGGTATTTGTAAGTTTCCTACATAAAGATGATCAATTAGAAAGGTTCGCATATTGACAATGCAATGTTGACAGAACTTAGTCATATAAAGAGGCAAAATGAAGAGTTAAGGGCTATGGTGGTGGAGGTTTTAACAAATTGCAAGAATGATAAGTCAGGAAATAAAAATATGGGCATTGGGGCAACATCAACAGACGATCTGCAGGCATCATATGGTGATGGTGGCAATGATATGGGCATTGAAGGCAATAGGGATACATTAATAGGTGATTAAAGTGCGAAAGATGCTGGTGGTTAGAATGATATAAGCAATAATCCTGTAAAGTTTAATGCAGTTGATGTTGAGTTAGGAAATACGATGGGACAGGAAAGGGAATGTGAGATACAAAACAAGGATGAAGGCAAAGACAGCGGCACTGAGAAAGAATGTGGTGCTGAAGTCAAAAGCTATGATGAAGTTAAAAGTGGTATGAGTGAGTTGGTGAATAACAGAGTTAAAGATGGTTGTAAGTTATTTGATATATGAATGTTTACTCATTTTTATATGAATTTGAATTTTTGTTTTGTTCATTGTGGGAGATTTTACATATTAATGTTTTTTTCGTGGTAGGTTTGACTAAAGAGGATGAAATGTGTGGTGATGTTCGATGCAGGGAGAAAAAAGTCTATGAAAACTCAGTTGTTATTAGGAGGAGATGGTGAATTTTAAGATGTCATTGCTTATGAAAGGAAGAAGAAGACGGAAGGAAAAAATCTAAGGTTTGTCCTAAAGTGCATGAAATTTGTTAGGGATTTTGATATTAGTTATGTAGTTATATTATAAATTGAACGAAAGGATAAATGAATTTAAAGGAAGAAATGATGGATAATATAATTGATGCATTGATGCGAGTGTTGTATGAGTTGTTGTGCAACTGTGACAGAGTGAAATTGTGATTGTAGAATCAGCGTGAACAAGTGTGCGAAAGAGAAGGTACTGAGGATATGGTAGATTGCAAGATATGTGGTATATTGCGACGATTCTCGAGAAAGGATGAAGGAGTTGTGAGATGCAATCATGGTTGTAGAAAAGTGGAAGAAGAGGGGGCTGATGCATCTGGTAGACATATAGGAGATGAAAGGAAGTGTGATGTAGATGATAAGGTGCGCGAGTTAGCTAATATTTTGTCATATTAATGTTAGATTGTCCTTGATCTTTATTCCATTTTGTATGTTGAATGATGATATTTGGGTTATATGTAATGATTGAAATGTTGATGCATGTTAGTGGGTGCCAATACGCGACTTTGTGGAATTACGAATGTGCATTAATGACAGTGCTATTCAACGATGAGGTAGCGACTGATATGGGTCCAAAGAAGTATCATCTGCGATCTACAAATTTCAGAAGGCGAAGCTGTAAAGACACAAAGGCGGAAGAAAAAATGTATAGTTCTTGGATCCGTTGCAAAGGGTGAAGAATTAGCGGCATGAAATTATTGATTTGATTGACGATGTACTGAATGTGATGGTACATGATGATAAACGGCTAATGGAACATTGACTTATGTGTAAAAGTTAAGAGTACAAGTATCAAGTATTAAATGAAAGAGGTTCATTGTCTTATATAGAGTAGAAGACACAGAAGTTGGTTAAATACATGCTGTCTATATGCCATCGTTACACAATGTACAATGTTTTGCCTTTAGGGTCTCCTTGAATGGGTCGTATTTATGGGGAAGAGAGGGTAAGTGAAGGAAGGGTAAGCATGCAACCTAGTTTTGGAAAAAAAAAAAAAAAAAAATTATAACCTAAATGGAAGGGTAAGGAAGGGTGACTTCACCTGAACTCCTAAAAGAAATTATTTGTTACACCCCAAATTGCTCTATAAGAAAGGGAAATAAAGTGATGATAGGTAACATTTTTATTTTTATTTCTTGCATTTGCATTTGCATCCTACGTAAAGAAAAAAATAAAATAAAATAAACATTGCCCTTAATATATTGCAACTTCACCAATGAAACCAACCTCAATCTATTCCATTACATCTTTGCTTGATATCCAATTTGAGCCATTAAAAGTGTCCTCGTTTGTATACAAAGGTGTTGATGGTATTTTGTGTATGTTCACTGTATGACCTAATAGAGAGGTTTGTGCACTGATCTATTTAATGAAATTGATTGAATATTTATAAAAACAAATGTAATTTCCCTTGGAGAAATGCTTTAATATCCATTATATATAAAGTGTGATTATGTGCCAACTAAAATATAGGTGATTTTTGTTGTCATCAATATGATTGATGAGGAACAACATGGATTGCTGGTACATCAGCCTGTTTGGTTCCTACCTTATTCAAGTGTGGTATGTTAATTACATTGAGCCATTATGAATGTTTGACCTGCCTTGGACATCCATAGTTGTTGCCAAATATAAAGTGGGCGAATTTAATTTGAGTTGTTGAGGCAGAGTTTTCTTGGAAACGGACGTGATTTTGATGAGGTGATTGAAAGTGCTTATAAGCATGTGAAGAAGAAGAACAATGTCATTGGCGATTTGGATTACTGTAAAAAGATAATAATTTTAAAGTGTATTTTATTCGTAATTGGTTATAAAACATGAATTAAAAATTCCTAATACAATGTAAACATAACGATTTTAGAAAATTGAATTTTTTGGTATGTAATTAATGAGATTATTAATGTTTAAATCTTCAAGTTGTAGTAAATAGTTTTGAAAGTGTATATATATATATATATATAT
>CATIWR010149724.1:0-21553 GCA_949677035.1 Omphalea diandra
TTAGGTTGCTAGAAACAAGTTTTCTAGAGGTCTAGTTGGGATTTGAAGATCAAAACTCCAATACTTGTTTTGATAGATCTGGGCAACTATTCTCAAGCATACGGGTAAGGAATCTAATCCAACCTTGTTCGTATCAGCCAGAATCTCTTGACTCTTAGCACAATCTTTTAAAGATTTGTTCTTTTTCTTAAGAAAGGAGGTGTTAGACTTGAGAATCTCAACTTTTTAGGTGAGCTTGGTAATAATATAATATAATTCATTTATAGAGTAAGAATCAAGGGGATTTACCTCATGGTCACCATCACTATTACTATCATTGCTAGAGGAGTGTTCATTTAAGGATTCATCTGATTTCTCATTAGTGCCATTAGACAAAGGTTAGCTAGCCCCTTTCTAGCATCCTTCTTATCAAGTTCAGAGTCACTGGTGTTATCCCAAGTAGCTTTATACACTTCTTTATGTTTCTTAGAGGTGTGTTTCTTGGCAGAAATTTTATTCTTTTTCACCTTAGGGCAATCTGACTTTATGTGCTCTCTCTCATTGCATCTATAACAAATGAGTTAACTTTTGCTATCTTTCTTCTTGTACTCTTTTCCCTTCTGCTATTTTGATTTAAGAGAAATCACTTTATTTTATTTGTTAGAAGGGTAAGGTGCTCATCTTCATTACTCTCTTCATCATTACTAGAAGAAGAAAATGTTAGCAAATAAGAAAAGGATGCCAATTTAAAGTGTACCTCTTTGGGTTTTAGGGCCAAATCTTTTTCTCACTCTAGTACTTTCAGCTGGTTTCTCAAGAGTGATTTCATGGGCTGGTAGCATTCTCATGAGCTCATCCAGTGATAGGGCTTTCAGTTTGTTTGTTTCCTATATTTTTGTCTTCTTAGCTTTGGACCTATCTTTGGTAAGTGTTTTTAGGATCTTCGCTACCATGTCCTCACTAGAATAGAACTTCCCAAGAGTTTTGAGAGCGCCCACTATGTCAATGAACCTGTTGTGCATCTCAGTGATGGTCTCATCAGGCTGATGTATAAATATTTTATACATGTATGTATGCATTTGTATCTTTTTCTTATTGACTTTGTCGGTTTATTCATACTGAGTTTGTAATATGTCCTATGTTTCTTTTGCTAATGTACACATTCATAGCTTAACGTACTGAGATTTGTGGATTGCACAAAAAAGAATGTGCATTACTCATTTATTTTTTTGATTTGCCTTTTTCTCTTCAACTGTCCATTCACTCTTGGGCCTAGGTACTAAAACATCTCTAAGCAGTTTTGTTGGAACTTCTCTTCCTTTTTTGACAATGTCCCATAGATCTATTATTTCACTATCAAGAGAAACCTCCATAAAATTTTTTCGGTACCCATAGTCATCTCCTTTGAAGAAAGGTGGCTTATGAATTATTGTGATTCTTTGTGACTTGCCATGATCTTTACTTTGAACACTTAAGCTTTGATGAAGAGACAAACTCAGCTAATAGTTATTGTCCCTTGGTCTTAGAAAGGGGGTTGAATAGGGCAATGAAAAGTAAAATGAATAATAAGAAGTGCAAAAATAATGAAGATTCAAGGCAACCAATTTATAGAGGTTCGACACAACCTGTCTACGTCCTCTCCTCGAGTGTTTCCACTAGAGCCTTTCACTATCTAAATAGCTTACAGGTGCTATCAACTACCTTTACAATAGTAGTTTTTAGGCATTACCAAGCCATTACAAGTAGACTTTTGGGTACTATTAAGACCATTTCCCAAAGTAATTTACAGGTACTACCTTAAACCTTTCATAGAGTGTGGTTTTAGATCTCCTAACCAAAGGTTTCTCAAAAGAAATTACAACTTAGGTTGAGAAAAAAACTCTCTCACTCAAGCGATAAACAACTCAGAACACACTTACAAGGTATGTTTGATTTAGTAAAAAGTTTTGAGAGAAGTATGAAATCTTGTTATTTAACTCTGTTTTTGAATATAGCTTTTACAAGCTTTGATACTAATCTTTTTTTTTAAGCTATATCATACTTGTTTCACCCCTTTTATTAAAAGATAGCTTTTCACTATGAAAGTACTCAATTTTTTACTATTTTCTCTTTTTGTTTATGTTATGAGAGGGTCCTTTTATAACCAAAGACATGGAACTAGCCATTAGAAATAAGGCTATCACTTCACGTCACTAGAGTAGACACTCAATGCCAATTGGACATTCCCACGCTTGTTGTTCAGTCATTATCTGAGTCATTTTCAAACATATTACGATTTTCAACGGTTGTTGGTACTATCGAATTGCTCATTGGAACTAGCTGTTAGAAAGAGATTTGCCTAGACGCCCCTTTTTTGACTTTCTTAATTGTTTATTCAATAATTCTTCAATGGTTGATGGCAATTCTCAATACTTGTTGAAATTCAATTTTAACACTTATTGAGATATAAATTATGCTTGCTGCAAATTTCCAGGAGGATGTGAACTTGATGCTCTATTTTTTAAGACTTTCAACAGTACTTCAACGACTGTTGGTGAATTGTCAATGCCCATTGAAAGTGATCTCAATGACTTTTGCATTTTTGAGATTATCTCATTGGAGGGTCCAAAGATCTTAGCTCTACGTGGGAACTTCTCCAATGCCCATTGGTTGAATCTAATGCTCTGTCGAGATCTTGACAATTTTGCTTAAGTCAGGTCATTTAGTCTAATGCTTGTTTGAAAAATACAACACTTGTTGAGATGTCTATATCCACGTCCGTTGCGAAATAGTAATGTCTGTGTTGGCCTTATGCACCAAGAAGGGGGTCTTGAATTGGTGTTTAAATAAAAATTAAAGTGAGGGACAAAGATAGAGTAGAAAAGAGACACAAAGATTTATAGTTGTTTGGGTATTAACCAACCCTATGTCCACTCCCCAATTCTCTGCAATTTGGTGTTTCACTCACTCAAAATGGTGTTTCCAAGCTCACACCTAACTTTTACACTTTGTGTTTTCAAGGCTCACACAATAACCTTTTAAAAATATTTTCTAAGGCTCACACTAAAACCTTTTACAATTAGTGTTTAATGCTCACACTAAATAATCACTTAAAGCATAAAGAAGAATTGAAAGAATGAGTAGCAAATTTGCAAGAGTTTTGTTACAAGTTAATGAATTCTCTTGCATTTATATTTGTTTGATGGAGTATTTATAGCTCATACCCACTAAAGAGACGTTAAACTATGAAGCTCATCAAATCTTCAAGACATGCTAGGCATATTCTGCTTTAATTGCATGTCAAGCTGGAGTCGCGGTCGGGACATTCCAATTTTCATACGGGAGCCAAAAATTACAGAGAAAAATCCATTTGTGTCTAATGGCTAGTCCACGTGTCAGCTCCTCATTGGTCCATCAAGAAAATATAACAATTACTTTCTAATTGCCCACAAACTTCGCGGTCGCGATCAGTCCTTGTACAGGGCGCGACTGAGACACAAATTCTTCTGTTTGAAGGAGAATTTTCATCTTCATGAATCGCGGTCGCTACCCATAATGTCGCCTTCGCAAATTTTATTCTTCAATGGATACCTAAGACACTTGGCATGTTGTGGTTGTGGACTTGGTTCCCTCTTCAGTCACTATGAAAGTCGCAATCGCGACTAAGGCGCGACAATAATAGTGAATTTGTTTGACTTTGATACTCCCATCTTTGGATGACTCGTGATAGTGATGACACCCGTGAATCCATCTGGCCTAGCTTCACCCTGTCTTGAGCTAAGTCGTGATCGCAAATTGCAAATCACTGACCGCAAATTTTGATGAACTTTGCCTTCTTGAAGATTGTGAAATCCATCCAACTTTCAATTGAAAGTCTAACTTAATTCTGCAAAACAACACTTAATGGAAACATTAGAATTGATCAATCTCCTTTGTTAAGATCAAAAGGGGTCCAAGACTTAAGGTTAACTAACCTTGTCCAATAATCTCCTCCTTTTTGATTTTGATAACTTAGATTGAACTTAAGGGAAAATAATGCATGAATGTGAAGTTGGAGTGGTAATATGTTCAATATATACTTAGAATCTTTTAGTATACTTTGAAATTTTAGTGAATTTTTCTAAGTATGACTTTAAGACTAAAAATTCTAAGTATGATTATGATGCTCTTATGCTCCCCCTCAATTAATGCTATTATTTTTCTCTGCCTCATTGATTCATTCTAGATTTTATTTCTCTCCCTTTGGTAAGATCAAAAAGAGGGTAGAAGGGAAAAATATCAATTGCATAAATAGACAAGTAATCATAGGGAGCAAATTCATAAACAAATTGAAATAAAATAATCACATAACACAAAATTTCGTCAAAGAAACAACATTTATATATAAATTTATAAACAAGTTTTGTGGGATCACATTTTTTGCAAAAAAGAAAGATACAAAAGAGATCTTAAACTAGAAAGTAAGAGAATCATAATCATCTCCAAAAAAGTCTTCATCATCACCAAGATCTTTACCTTCAACCTCATTTCTATCCTCTACTTGATCATTGCCTTCTTCTTCGTGAGTGTCATCAAACTCAGTGAAGTCTGAAAAATGGGAAGGAGGGACTCCTAACTTCTCTTACAGGTCTACCATATCACTATGAAGATGAGAGAGGAATATAAATCTCCTTTTCATCATCCTCATCAACTTATCTAATTTGTTGTTGATGGTAGCAAGTGAGAGTTTAGCCTTAGGCTTTGGTTAATGAAGGATGGATAGAGCTCCTTCTTCAATAATTAGTCTCTTCCTTTTTAAGGCTTAGGAGGACTCCATCCTTTTAGCCCTAATAGCACCCAAAGTATAAGCCTATGTGTCTAGGTGAATTGCTTTGGCATTGATGAGATAGGTGAGATCAAGAAAGTTCTATGATGGTAGAAGTTTCTTAGTAAGAAACTTTTTGTTATCCTCATTCAGAGCTCCTACAAATCGATATATGGCAGTGATGCGGGATGGAAGAAGGAATTAGCTTTTAGGCTTGGTGCTCATGTGGATTATTTGATCCACAAGATACATGCCAGTTTGGATTGGCTTGTTTCTGATAAGGCAGAAAAGAAATGCCAAGTCCTTTTGTAATACTTTTTCGTTTCCATTACCTCTAGCATTAATTGAGAAGGTGATGATACGATGAAGTATCCAAAATGATAAGGTTTTAATGTGTTTGGCCAAGGAGGATTTGGGGTCATGTTTAGTTTTGATTTAGATTTCTGACCAAAACTCAAAGTAAATAACGTTAAGTGCAGAGATGATGAAAGGTATGTGTTTTTCGACTTGAAGGTTGAAAAGTGAAAAAAGTTGGTTGAAAGTAATTAAATTGAGGCCACCAAAAGCTCGAAAAACTAGCCCGTATTAGCCCACTCGGGAATTTGCTTTGCGACTGAGTTGGACCATGCATATCAATTCTCGGACCACTTCTTCATAGTCAGGTTCATCCTGGAAGATAAACTCGATCCAACCCAAGTTTGAGAGGAATGCATGAATTTCATTATTAAGCCTAAGCATCTCTAGTAAGAAAGTTGAAGGGATTTTATTGGGGAGGATTGTTTTGGAGGAGTTTGCTTTGTAACGGTTTTTCTCCTTTTTGGTAATACCCTTCATAAGGCGAAGAGTCAGAGAGGCAGAAGGTTGAGCAATGGCCTTGCCTTTGTCAACTTTGAATATTTTCTTAGGAGCCATGGGAGGAGTTTAAGAGATTTTGAGAGGATGAGAGAATTTTGAGGGAGAGGGAATTTGATGTTGGAAGTGAAGTAAGGATGTTATTGTTTTAGGAGGGTATTTATAGCCATTTGGGGTTTCTGTAAATGGCTAGAAACGACTAGAAATGCATTGATGAAGAGTTGGAAACGGTTGGCAGTTAAATCACTTAATGACTTGGTAGTTACTCAAATTCACATCCGCGAATTATGGGATAGAGACCGCGATTTTTGAAAAATGTGAGTAACAGACAAATTTTGTCCAGGAATACGCGTTGTAAAGGTTAAAAATTTGAATTCTTGACCAAAATTTGTGATAGAGCTGGATTCTCACCACCGCGATTTGATGTTTGACAACTGAATGACTTAGACTTGTAATTCGCGACCATGAATAGGTGATAGCAACCGTGAATGATGAGTCAGTGAAGATGAGGATGAAAATTTTAGTTTTAAAAATTGTGATCGACTTTACTATGTTGATGCTTAATTGTGTAATATGTTTACAGAAAAGCACAATTACAATTTAAAATTAAGAAACCTCAACTAACCCATATTAAATTCAATAATCATACATAATAATCACAAATCAACAAATAGCAATCAACACACATAGCAATCATACATAAGATCAAATATTTCACTTTAAGGAACTGCCATGAACCATTCTCAATTCTCTCTTAATGAAGTTTAATCTTTCTTCATTGTGAGGTTTAGTGAAAATATCCGCAAGTTGATGATTTGTGTCAATAAACTCTAACACAACATCACCCTTTTAAACATGATCTATAAGGAAATGGTGTCCAATATCTATATGTTTGCTCTTAGAGTGTTGGATGAGATTCTTAGAGAGATTAATAGCACTAGTGTTATCACATTTAATAGGAATGTGATCAATCACTTTGCCAAAATCCTTCAATTGTTATTTCATCCAAAGGACTTGGGTGCAACAACAACCCGCAGTAATATACTCGGCTTCTGTAATGGATAAGGCAACCGATACTTGCTTTTTGCTAAACCAAGATACTAGGCATTCTTTTATAAATTGGCAAGTCCTGAAAGTGCTTTTTCTATCTAATAAATTACCGGCATAATCCGCATCCGAATATCCTATGAGACTAAAAGATGAATCCTTAGGATACCATAACCCTAAGTGAATTGTGCCATGCAAATACTTAAAAATTCTCTTAACAACATTTAAATGAGACTCTTTAGGAGAGGATTGGAACCTAACACACATACATACACTAAACATGATATCTAGCCTAGAAGTTGTAAGATAAAGTAGAGATATGATCATACCTCGATATCTCTTTTCATCTATTGTCTTTCCTGATTCATCTTTATCTAACTTGATGGTACCACTCATGGGGGTTTTGGCTACTTTGCAACCATCCATGCCAAATTTCTTAAGTATCTTCCTTGTATATTTAGCTTGATTGATGAAGATCCCTCCTTTGGTTTGCTTAATTTGTAGACCAAGAAAGAACTTGAGCTCTCCCATCATGATACAATTAGCAAAATCGTCACAAAGAGACTCATTAGTAGCACAAAAAATGATATCATCAACCTAAATTTGTACAATTAGTGTATCATACTTGTGCTTTTTAGCAAATAGTGTGGTGTCTACCTTTCCTTTTTTAAAATCATTTTTCAAAAGAAATGAACTAAGCCTTTCATACCAAGCTCTGGGAGCTTGGTTCAATCCATATAAGGCTTTGTTCAATTCAAAAACATGATTCGGAAAACAATATAACTCAAAACCAAGAGGTTGTTCAACATAGACTTCCTCCTCAATAATTCCATTTAAAAATGCACTTTTTGCATCCATTTGAAAAGCTAAAATTCATATGGCATGCAAAAGGTAAAAGTATCCTAATGGTCTATAATCTTGCAATAGGGGCAAAAGTATCATCATATAATCCATGCCTTCCTCTTGGTCGTATCCTTTAGTAACCAATCTAGCTTTATTCCTTGTGATAAGACCTTGCTCATCTAACTTGTTCCTAAATACCCATTTGTAACCTACAATGGAGTGTTCTTTAGGCCTAGGGACAAGTTCTCATACCTTGTTTCTCTCAAATTGGTTGAGTTCCTCTTACATAGCAAGCACCCAACTCTTATCATTAAGAGCTTCATCAATTAATTTTGGCTCAAGTTGAGAAACAAAAACACCTTTTCTAAGATTAAGTTTACTAGATTCATCAAAAACAACATTCATAGACTCTTCAACTACCATTGAACTCTTATTAAAGACTTTATATGCCTTGCTAGAGGAGGTGGAATAGCTTAACAATATACATTCATTGGTCTTGGAATCAAATTTCACAAGATTATCCTTGGTATTCAATATATAACACTTGCATCCAAATACTCTTAGGTATGATATCTTGGGTTTTCTACCATTCTATAACTCATAAGATGTTTTGTTGAGAATGGGTCTCTTATAAAATCTATTTGCAATATAACACGAAGTATTAATGGCTTCGGCCCAAAAGTAATTTGGTAAAGAATACTTATTGAGCATGGTTTTAGCCATTTCTACTAGTGTTCTATTTTTTCTCTCTACAACACTATTTTGTTGTGGTGTTCTAGGAGTAGAAAAGTTGTGAAAACTCTGTTCTCTAAATAATAAGTTTCAAAAGACACATTTTAAAATTCCTTTCCATGGTCACTTCTAATAGAAGAAATGAAGTAACCCTTTTCATTTTGAATTCTTTTTGTAAAACTTTTGAAAGCATCAAAAGTATCATTCTTATGAGCTAAAAGACACCTATGTAAACCTAGAGTAATCATCAACTAGGACTAGTGCATAATGTTTTCCCCCCTAAGTTAGCACTTTTAGTGGGTCCTATCAAGTCCATATGAATTAGTTGAAGGGGTCTAGATGAACTTATAATATTTTTAGCTCTGTGGGAGGCTTAATGTTGCTTCCCATTTGGTAAGGGCCACATGTCTTGTCTTTAGAGAAATTTAGCTTAGGAAAACCTTCCACTAACTTTCCTTTAGATAGGCTTTATAGGAGATCCATGCTTGCATGTCTAAGCCTTCTATGCTATAACCAACCTTCATTGCTTAAAGACATAAGACACTTAAAAGATTGGTTAGCTAAATTGTCTAAGTCAATTGAGTAGGTATTGCCTTTCCTTTCACCCTTGAAAATAACCTCATCATCCATTAATGTGGTGACTTGGCATTCTTTAGGATCAAAGGTGACTTTATTACCTTTATCATACAGTTGACTTACACTCTACAAATTATGTTGAAAGCCATTAACTAATAAAACATTATCAATCAAAGAACAACCATTTTTACCAATGGTTCCAATGCCAATTACCTTATCATTGGGCATTATTACCAAATGTGACATCTCCACCTTCTTTTTCCTTCAATGCCGCGATAGCTTTCTATTTCCCGTCATATGCTTAGAACATCCATTATCTATATGCCAATTGCTTGATTTATTGATGGTTGCCACACTTCCCTTCACAATAAAAGTAGGTCACCTTTTCTTAGGTACCTAAGCATACTTGGGTCTTAGGAGGTTAGGAGTTGAAAGGTCCTCTAATTTTAGGTGAGCCTTCCTAATAAAACAATAAATATTAGTATGCCCATATTTCATTCAATAGTGACATTGGAGTTTAGACTTGGGAGTTTTTCTCCTATGTACAACTTTAGTATAAGTAGGAGGCCTTTTCATACTTTATTATGTAAGTGCATGAGTGATGAGATGTAGCAGAGAATTATTTGTGTTTGTATGTGTGAGTATGTTTCTTGTTATACATGTAAGCATGATTGGCCTTCATTGAGGTAGGCCTTGAGTCATTTAGTGCTTTCCCTTTACCTTTACACATTAGGAATTTAGTGCTTGGAGCATTTTCTTCCTCATGACCTTAATACTTAAGGTTTGAAGTGTTGTTGGTTTAACAAATGTAGTAGGTGATGAAGTGGATGAGGAGGCTCAATTGAAGCCAAAACCATGTCTAATTAAGGGTAGCCTTTTGTGATACTATTAGGGTATCCAAGACTTCCTTACCCTTATGAAATTTAGAGATAGAGCTTCTAAGCTTAATAACTTCTCCTTTTAGGGAGTTATTCTTTTGTCTCAATGAAGCCAATGATGAAGATGATTTGGAAAAATTTTCCATAGATTTTTTGAGCTCATCATTTGATGCTCTCAATTCGCTTACAAGATCATTAAGGGATTTATAATCATCCTCTAATTTTTGACATTTTTTCTAGTAAGATTTTATTTATGACTTGTATTTGTCACATCTCATAGTAAGAGCCTCTAGAAGCTCTTCATCTATCTCATCAAAATCATCAAAATTCTGAATGAGAGTGGGATGAAGTACTTACCTCATTTGGAGAGTCTTCTTGTGCCATGAAGCAAATGTTGACAACTTTTCCTTCTTCTTTATCTTCACTTGAGCTATCATCCTAAGTGGATGAGAAACTTTTCTTCTTCTCCTTGTCCTATCTCTTCTTCTTCTTTATCTTATGACAATCGTATTAGATGTGGCCTTGCTTGCCACACTCATAGCAAGTGACTTCATTAGATCTCTCTATAGGATTAGGAGTTATCTTTTTGAAGCTTCTTTTCTCTTTTCTTCTTCTAATTAACTCCTTAGTCCTTTTTGAAAGCATTGCTAGCTCTTCTTCTTCGTTGTCACTCTCTTCATCACTAGAGGTAGTTTCTACCTCCTTCTCTTTGGTTGAGGGTTTAAGTGCCAAGGTTCTTCTTTCTTTTTCTGATTTTTCTTCTTGGCCCTTTAATTTCTTCATTTGCTCATCCTTTTATAAGTCTAACTTATGAGTTAAGAGTTTGCCTATTAACACATCCGTAGGAACCTTTCTAATCTCTGGGTTGGACTCTTGAGTGATGTAATCTCTTGCACCAAACTTATCTAATGGAAGAGTTTTAAGCATTTTCGTGTTAACCTCATAGTTGGTGAGAGTCCTTCCAAATTTCTTTATGTTTGTGACGATGGATAGAAGTCTATTCATAATTTTGGTGATGCTTTCATGGTCTTTCATCATGAAGAGCTCTCATTCTATCATGTACATCTCCAATCTACTTGATTTAATAAGTGTTGTGCCCTCATGGTAGTTTTCAAGATTCTTTCAAATGCCATGAGCTGTTTGGAAATGTTACACTCTTTCAATCTCTTCCCTTGAGAGAGAGCTTAGAAGAATAGCCATTGCCCTTTTGTTATTGCCATTTGACCTCCTATGGGCTTCAATCCTATCTTCATTTGGAATGAGTTCTTCAATTCCATCCACTACTTTAGTGGGTGGCTTCTATTCTTTGACAACTGCATCCCAAAGGTCAACTACAGCTGTATCAAGATAAATCTCCATCCTATACTTCCAATGAGTATAGTTGGATCCATCAAAGTAGGGCTTGAGGTATGATTGGATTCCCTCTTATGCCATGAACTTTGCTCACCCAATTAAGGCTTATTTGTGAGACTTGGCTCTGATACGACTTATTGGCCCTATGCATCAAGAAAGGGGGTTGAATTGGTGTTTAAATAAAAATTAAAATGAGGGATAAAGATAAAGTAGAAAAGAGACACAAAGATTTATAGTGGTTCCGGTATTAACCAACCCTACATCCACTCCCCAATTCTCTGCAATTGGGTGTTTCACTCACTCAAAATGGTGTTTCCAAGCTCACGCCTAACTTTTACACTGTGTTTTCAAGGTTCACACTACAACCTTTTACAAGTGTTTTTTAAGGTTCACACTAAAACCTCACTCAAGTGTTTTCACAGGCTCACACTAAAACCTTTCTCAAGTGTTTTCACTGGCTTACACTAAAACCTATTACAATTGGTGTTTAATGCTCACACCAAACAATCACTTAAAGCATAAAGAAGAATTGAAAGAATGAGTAGCAAATTTGCAAGAATTTTGTCACAAGTTAATGAATTCTTTTGCATTTACATATCTTTGGTGGAGTATTTATAACTCATACCCACCAAAGAGATGTTAGACTATAAAGCTCAACAAATCTTCAAGACATGCTAGGCAAAATCTGCTTTAATTGCATGTTAGGCGGGAGTCATAGTCGCTACTGAAGATTCACAGTCTCGACATTTCAATTTTCATATGGGAGCCAAAAATTGCTGCATAAAACCCGTTTGTATCTAACGGCTAGTCCACGTGTCAGCTCCTCATTAGTCCATCAGGAAAATATAGCCATTGCTTTCTAATTGCCCACAAACTTCACGGTCGCGATCAGTCCTTGTACAGGGTGCAACTGAGACGCAAATTCTTCTATTTGAAGGAGAATTTTCATCTTCATAAATCATGGTCGCTACCCACAATGTCGCCCTCACAAATTTTGTTCTTCAACGGATATGTGGGACACTTGGTATGTTGTGGTTGTGGACTTGGTTCCCTTTTCAGTTACTATTAAGGTCGCGATGGCAACTAAGGCACGACAATGACTGCAAATTCATTTGTGACTTTGATACTCCCATTTTTAGATGAGTCGTAGCAGTGACGATGCTTGCGAATCCATTTGCCCTAGTTTCACCGTGTCTTGAGCAAAGTCGAGATCGCGAATTACAAATCACTGACCGCAAATTTTGATGAACTTTGTCTTCTTGAAGATTGTGAAATCCATCCAATTTCCAATTGAAAGTTTAACTTAATTATGCAAAACAACACTTAATGAAAACATTAGAATTGATTAATCTCCTTTGTCAAGATCAAAAGAGGTCCAAAACTTAGGGTTAACCAACCTAGTCCAATAGCCCATTATGAAGAGGTTTTGCACAACTCAAGTATTGAGTCATCCAATGCCTATTGTGCTTTGAGAAAAAATGTTGATTGAGAGGTCCATAAGACTTTACTCATACTTGGGTGTCATTTCACTGCTTATTAAAATCCTGCAACACCTGTTGCTGAGTCACAATGCCTGTTGAAATAATGGCAACACGCTTTGGAGTTGAATACTTAGAGTTTTCATCAAAACTCTTTCTCCAAACATCTTTGTTTAATAAATTGATGTACCTGCAAGATTTCACACAAACAAATTTGGACAAAGGTTAGCTTTTAGATGTGTTTGTAATCATGAAAACAAGCTTGGTTCACCATACTCCCAAGCTAGGTTTAACATCTATAAGCTTAGTCTTTTTTTTCCATCATCACTATTTCTTCTAAAGAGAATGTGTACTCATTTGGCCTAAGATAGGTACAATAATAGGCATAAAAGCAGTAAGTTGCTCAAGAGTTAACTCATCCTTATTTTTGGGGTGTCTCAGGATAGTGGTTTAGGAAAAACTTGTTTGCATTTTTTAGACACACTAGATGGATTGTTGGACCTCATGGCTCCTTATGGTTAGGATGGTGGAAAAATGAATCCAATAACATTATATAGGATAAAGGGAAATAAGTTGAATAAAAAAATTATGGCAAGACACTCTCAAATTATTTCATAGTTCTAAAAGAACAAATTTCCCAAATCTAAAGAATCAAAACTACTTAATCATAGGGAACAACAAATTTCCTATATTAAGAGTGTTCTAAAGACTAGGAAAAAATGTAGCTAAGTCAATAATTTCTAAGAGATCCTTATAGTAAAGAGAGTTTGCATAGTTACCTCCCAATGGTTAGTCATAAAGAAGAAGTGATGGGTATACCTAATTTGGATTGCATGAAAATTTAATAATACTCGTGTAAATGAAATTGGTAAAATATATGTCAAGTATGGCTTGCAAATTATCCCTTTCCTTAGGAACAACCTGCAAAATTAAAGCAAACTTATGTTAAACAACTAAAACCAAAGCAAAATGATTAAATTCTAAATAAAAAAATTAGATTGGGTTGCCTCTCAATAAGTGCTAAATTTATTATCTATAACTAGACATCCATCTTTGTGACATTAAGTGGTAAATGTGATGGATTGAAGTTGCTTCTCAAAATCTCCCTCAAAGTAATGCTTCAATCTTTGTCCATTCACCATAAATGGTAGCTGTTCTGCTCCTTGAATCTCAATTGCACCATATGGGTGCACCTTAGTGACAGTGAACGGTCCCGACCACCTTGACTTTAATTTGCTTAGGAAAAGTTTAAAATGTGATTTAAATAATAAATTTTTTTTCCTTATTTGAATTCTTTTCTCAGAATATGCTCATTGTGTCATGGTTTTCCTCTCTCTTTATGAATTCAAGCATTTTCAAAAGAGTCGCGTCAAATTTCCATATGTTCATTCAAATCCAAAAGGTGTTTCTCCCCTGTAGTCTTAAGGTTGAAATTAAGTGTTTTCACTGCCTAATACGCTCAGTGTTCCAATTCAACAAGTAGATGGCAAGGTTTTCTAAACACCAACCAATAAGGAGACATCCCTAAAGGTGTTTTTAATACAGTCCTATATGCCCAAAATGCATCATCCAACTTTATTGCCCATCCTTCCTAGATGAATTGACTATTTTCTCTAGGATCACCTTAATCTCCTTATTGGAGATTTCTACTTGTCCACTAGTTTATGGGTGATAAGTGGTGCTCATCTTGTGGTGACACCCATACCTGTTAAGAAGAGAATTGAATTAAGAGTTTTGAAAATGAACCCCATTATCACTGACGATTACCTAAGGAACGCCAAATCGAGTGAAGAAATGCTTCCTAACAAACTTGACCATGCTACCAATAGTGTTATTAGGTAGTGTCATGGCTTTCGCCACTTTAAAACATAATCCACCACCACTAGAATATATGTGTTGCCATGTGAAAGTGGAAACAATCCTATGAAATCAAGACCCCAAACATCAAACAATTCTACCTTTAAAATTCCTTATTAAGGCATCTCATTATGCTTACCAATTGTCTCTATTCTTTAACACCTATCATAAGCCATGATAAAACTCATCACATCCTTAAATAAAGTTGGCAAAAAAAAAAAAAACCACTTTGAAGTACTTTGGCAACAGTTTTATTAACACCATGATCACCTCTATATAGAAATGCATAATAGTGATGAAAAACTGAAACCATTTCCTCTTTTGGAATGCATCCCTTTACTACCCTATCAACACACCTCCTAAATAGTAAGGGTTCATCCCATATGAAATATTTGACCTCAGCTAGGAATCTGTTTTTTTAATGGTAGGTGAGTTTCAGTGGCAAGATGTTGGAAACCAAGTAATTCACTATATCAGCAAACCATGGTCTGGAGATGTCTTGTATAACCCAAAGCTTCTCATCAGGAAAAACATCCTCATTGCACTCATCATTCATATTCTCTTTTCCCTCTGGGCATGAAAGGTGATATAAAACACATTTTTCAAATCCTTTTTTATCCTTAATCTTAAAGTCAAACTCTTGCAAAAGAATAACCCAACAAATTAGTCTAGGTTTTACATCTTTATTTGACAACAAATATTTAATAACATAGTGGTTGGTGTATACAATTGTCTTAGAACCTATAAGATAAAAATGGAATTTATCATGAGCCTATACAATAGCTAACAATTTCTTTCAATTATGGTATAATTAATTTGAGCATCATTTAATACTTTGCTTGCATAAGAAACCACATGTAATTTCTTATCCTTCCTTTAACCCAAAACAACACTTATGACATAATAACTGTGTTGTACTATGTTGGTTAAACCTAAATCATGAACCTTGTTTGATCTTGACAATAAAGATTGATAAGTTCTAATGTTTTCATTAAGTGTTATTTTTCAGTTTATAAGATAGTTTTTCAACTAAAAGTTAGATGGAAATCAAAATCTCCAACCTTGTGAAGGTTATCCAAATTTGCAACTTGTATTCCCTAAATCGCAACTGTGAATAAGCTATAAGGATGTAAGGAGCTAGGCCAGAGGAATTTGCGAGCAAATCCGCAATCGCGACTTAGCCAAAAGAAATGAGCTTGAGTCATAGAGGAATTCATGGTGGCTATTGTGTACTATGTCACGATCACGAATTTCATAGTGACAAAAAAGGGAACTAAAGTCATAGCCACAACACCCCAAGTGTCTAAGGTAACCGTTAAATATCAAAAAATGCATGTTGGCCACGACCGCGACTCAAGAAGTTTTAATTTCCATATCAAACAAAGGAATTTGCAGCCTCAGTCGCGTCTAAGGCAAAGACAACCAAGGAATGATGAACATGTGGATTAGCCGTTAGACACATAACGAGGTTATCTGCTGTGATTTTTAGCTTTTCAGCCCAAATTTAAAATTCACGACCGCGAACTGCTAATAGCGACTGCAACTTCTGCCTGACAAGCATTTAATGCAAAATCTGCCTAACACAACTTGGAGATTTGGGGATAGCTTTAGAGTAACGTCTCTTTGATGGATGTAGGCTATAAAGACTCCACAAAATAGATGTAAATGCAAGAGAATTGAATTAATTATAACCAAACTCTTGTCAATTCATTACTCATTCCTTTACTCTTCCTTAAGTGTTGTTGATAGTTTGGTGTGAGCAATAAACACCATTGTAAGTAGGTTCAGAGTTAGCCTAGATTCTAAAACTCTTGTAATAGGTTGAAGTGTGAGCCTAAAAACACTTGTGAGAGGTTTTTGTGTGAGCCTAGAAAACACAAGTTGTAAGGATTTTGTGCGAGCCATAAAACACAAGTTGTATAAGTTTGGTGTGAGCTTGGAAACACCAGGTTTGTTGAGTCAAATACCAAATTGTGTAGAATTGGGGAGTGGAGTAGGGTTTGTTAACACCCGAACCACTATAAGCCTTTGTGTTGATTTTTGTCATATTCTCCTTCACTTCCTAAACACATAAATCTTCTTCTTAATTTTAAAATAACCCACCAATTCAACCCCTCTTCTTGGTGCCCTGGGTTAACAAGTGGTATCAGAGTCAAGTCTCATTAAAAAGCTTAATTTTGTGAGTAAAGATCATGGCAGAAGAATTCACACTCACCTTAAGCCATATTTTGATGGAGCATACTATACTCATTGAAAGTATAGGATGGAAATCTATCTAGATACGGATGTGGTAGATCTATGGGATATTATTGCTAAAGAGTGGAAGCCACCCACCAAAGTAGTGGATGGAAGTGAGGAGCTAACCCTAAAGTGGAATGGGTTGAAACACATAACAGATCCAATGACAGAAATAAAAGAGCCATGACAATCCTTCTAAACTCTTTCTTAAGAGAAGAAATTGGAAGGGTTCAACATTGCCTAACTGCTCATGATATTTGGAAGGCATTGGAGAACTATCATGATGGCACCACTTTGGTGAAGTCTAGCCAACTTGAGATGTACGTGACGGAGTGGCAGTTGTTCATGATGAAAGAGGAAGAAAGCATCGCAAACATGACAAATATACTCCTAGCAATTATTACCAACATCAAGAAGTTCGAAAGAGTCCTCACCAATCATGAGGTAAATCCTAAAATTCTGAAATCTTTACCTCTTGAGAAATTTGGTGCTAGAATGTGTAGTATCCAAAAGTCCAACCCGAAAATAGGGAAGGTGCCAACAGATGTCTTGATAGGCAAACTCTTGACTCACAAGTTGGCCTTAAAGAAAGACGAAGAAATGAAGAAAATAAGGGGTCAAGGAGAAAAATTTGAAAAACAAGAAAGGAGGACCTTGGCACTCAAGTCCACATCTAAAGAGAAAGAAGTGGAAGTAATTCAAGTGAAGAAGAGTGTGACAAGGAGGAGGAAGAGAAATTTGCAATGCTCTCTAAAAGAACTAAGGAGTTTATTAGAAGAAGGAAAGAGAGAAGGAACTTCAAGAAAGCAAGTCCTACTCCTAAAGAGAGATCAAATGATGTCAATTGCTATAAATGTGGCAAGTAAGGCCACATCAAATATTATTGCCCAAGTTGATGAAAAAGAAGAAAGGGGATAAAGAAAAAAGAAAGAGCTTTAAAGCCACTTGGGGTGATAGCTCAAGTGAAAAAGATGAAGAGGGAGAAGTTACAAACCTTTGCTTCATAGATCAAGAGGATTCATCCAATGAGGTAAGCTCTTCACCTTACTCTTATTTAGATTTTAATGAACTAGATGATGAGCTTTTAGAAGCTTTCACCATAAACTTTGACAAATATAAGTCACAAACGAAAACTTACAAGAAGAAGTGTACTAAACTAAAAAATGAATTCAAATCCCTAACTAGTCTTGTATATTACAAGCTTAAAATGAAGAACTCAAAAAATATATGGAAAGCCTTTCCAAATCATCTTAATCTCTAGTTTCATTAAGAAAAGAAAATGACTCTTTGAAAGGAGAAGTCATTGAGCTTAAGAACTCAATTTCTAAGTTCCATAAGGGCAAGGAAGCTTTGGATACACTCATTGTATCACAAAGACCTCCCTTGATTAGGCATGGTCTAGGCTTGAATGGAGCCTTTACTTCTTCTACTCCCTCACTCACAATTTTCATCAAGGCCTCAACACCTCAAACTTCAAGTATTGAGGTTGTTGAAAAGAAAAGTGCCCAAGGCACTAAACCCCTATTGCCTAAGGGTAAGGGAAAGGTGCAACAAGGCCCTAAGCCTATTGCTAAAAAGGCTAATCATGCAGACATGTACAATAAAAGGCATGCTCACTTAAACACACATAGAAAAGTTACACCAACCCTCATTCATACATGTTCATGTTCACACACACATCATGTATGTATGAGAAAACCCTCCGCTCATGCTAAGGCAATGCATAAGAGAAAGACACATAGGTCTAAACTCCAATGCCATTATTGCATGAAATATGGACATATAAATGTTTTGCTACATTAGGAAGGCTCACCTCAAGTTGAAGGATCCTTCAAAATCTAAACCCTTAGGACCCAAGTATACTTGGGTATCACAATAAAGTTGACTTATTTATGTTGTATAAGGGTGTTTGATAGCCACCAATGAAGTAAGTGATAGGCATGTGGATAGTGGATATTCAAAGCACATAATAGACAATAAGAAGTTATTCATAGCCTTAAAGGAAAAAAGAAGGAGGCAATGTCACATTTGGTAACAATGCTAAGGGCAAGGTAATTGGCATTGGGACCATTGGTAAGAATGGTTGTTCTTTAATTAATGATGTTTTACTTATTGATGGCTTGCAACATAATTTGCTTAGTGTAAGTCAATTATGTGACAAAGGTAATAAAGTCACCTTTGACCCTAGAGAATGACGAGTTACCACTTTAGTGGATAAAAAGGTAGTGTTCAAGGGTGAAAGGAAAGACAATACCTATCTAATTGACTTACACAATATAGCTAATCAATCTTTTAAATGTCTTATGTCTCTTAGTAATGTCATAGAAGGCTTGGACATGCTAGCATGGAACTCTTACAAAGCTTATCAAAAGAAAAGCTAGTAAAAGGTCTTCCAAAGCTAAAGTTTTCTAGAGACAAGACTTTTGGTCCTTGCTAAAGTGGAAAGCAACATTAATCTTCATTTAAAGCAAAGAATATTGTAAGTACATCTAGACTTCTTCAATTATTTCATATGGACTTGATAGGACCTACTAGGAGTGCTAGGTTTGGTAAAAAATATTATGCACTAGTCCTAGTTGATGATTGCTCTAGGTTTACTTTTGTATCCTTTCTAGCTCATAAGTATGATACTTTTGATGCTTTTAAAAGTTTTGCAAAAAGAATTCAAAATGAAAAGGGTTACTTCATTTTTTCAATAAGCAGTGACCATGGAAAGGAATTTCAAAATGAGTCTTTTGAATCTTATTGCCAAGAGAATGGGATTTTTCACAACTTTTCAACTCCTAGAACACCACAACAAAATGGTGTTGTAGCGAGGAAAAATAGAACACTAATAGAGATGGCTAGAACTATGCTTAATGAGTATTCTTTGCTAAATTACTTTTAGGCTGAAGCTATCAATAGTTCGTGTTATATTGCAATTCGAGTTTTTAAAAGATCCATTCTTAATAAAACTTCTTATGAACTATGAAATAGTAGAATGCCTAAGAGTATGTGGATGCAAGTGCTATATATTCAATACCAAGGATAATCTTAACAAATTTGACTAAAAAACTAATAAAGGCATATTCTTAGATGATTCCACCACTAGCAAGGCCTATATGGTCTTTAATAAAAGCTCAATGGTTTTTGAAGAATCTATGCATGTTGTATTTGATGAATCTAGTAAGCTTGATCTTGAGAAAGGTTCTTTTGTTAATAATCTTGTAGGTGACTTTGAAAAATTGGAATTGGAGCACATTATAAGAGAGGAAGACAAGGATAATGATGGGGACAAATCATCAAGAGTAGATAAAGAACCACAACATCAACAAGAAGAATTGCCAAGTCAAGATCTACCCAAGGATTGGAGATTCTCCAAGCATCACCCCAAAGATTTAATCATTAGTGATACTCCAAACGGTGTAAGTATTATATCTCAACTTAACATTTTAGATAATAATCTTGCCTTTGTTTCTCAATTTTGAGCGAAAATCTATTGATGAGGCTCTTGATGATGAAAGTTGGGTGATTGCTATACAAGAGGAACTCAACTAATTTGAGAGAAACAATGTATGGGAACCTGTTCCTAGGCCTAAGGAACACCCAATTGTAGATTGCAAATGAGTGTTTAGAATAAGTTAGATGTGCAAGGTTTCATCACTTAGAATAAGGTTAGATTTGTTGCAAAAGGTTACACCTAAGAGGAAGGCATAAACTATGATAAAACCTATGCCTTCATAGTGAGGTTAGAGACCATTAGGATTTTTTTGGCTAATGCATGTCATATGAATTTAAAACTTTTGCAAATGGATGTCAAGAATGCTTTTCTTAATGGTGTCATTGAGGAGGAAGTGTATGTTGAAAAACCTTCTGGTTTTGAATCTCATAGTTTTCCAAATTATGTTTTTTAATAGAGCCTTATATGGTTTGAAATAAGCTTCAAAAGCTTGGTATGAAAGGCTTAGTTCTTTTCTTTTGAAAAATGATTTTGAAAAGGGGAAGGTTATCACAACATTGTTTGTAAATAGGCATAATCATGGTACACTAATAGTATAAATTTATGTTGATGATATCATTTTTGATGCTACTAACGAATCTCTATGTGAGGAGTTTGCTAAGTGTATGACTAGGGAATTCGAGATGACATAATGGGAGAGCTCAAGTTTTTCCTTGGTCTACAAATCAAGCAAACCAAAGAAGGGATCTTCATTAACCAAGCCAAATACACAAAGGACATTCTTAAGAAATTTGGCATAGATGGATGTAAAGTAGCAAAAACACCGATGAGTGCTACCATCAAATTGGACAAGGATGAATCAGGTAAGACGGTTGATAAGAAGAGATATCGAGGTATGATCGGTTCTCTACTCTATCTTACCGCTTCTAGACTTAATAAAATGTTTAGTATATGCATGTGTATTGGATTTCAATCATCTCCCAAAGAATCACATTTGAATATTGTCAAAAAGAGTTTTCAAATATTTACATGGCACATTGCATTTAGGGTTGTGGTATCCTAGAGATTCTTCATTTAGTCTCATAAGTTACTCAGATACAAACTATACTGGTAGTCTTTTATATAGAAAGAGCACTTTTGGTACTTCCCAATTTATAGGAGAATGTTTAGTGTCTTGGTTTAGCAAGAAACAAGTTTCAGTTGACTTATCCACCACCGAAGCTGAGTATTGTTGTCCCTAGGCACCAAGAAGGGGGGTTGAATTGGTGGATAAAAATTTTAAAACAGAGATAAAGAGAAGAAGATAGAGCAGTGGAGACACAAGGATTTTATAGTGGTTCCGGCAAAACTGACCCTACGTCCACTCCCCAATCACTCAATTGGGTATTTCACTATATCAATGGTGTTTTCAAGCTCACACCCAACTTATACAACTTGTGTTTTAATGGCTAACACACAACCTTACAACAAAGTGTTTTCTAGGATAACACAAAACCAC
>CATIWR010149771.1:0-26760 GCA_949677035.1 Omphalea diandra
GAACCACTATAAAATCTTTGTGTTCTTTCTAATCCTTTTTCTTCTCTTCTTCCTTATTTTAAATTTTCTAAACACCAATTCAACCCCCCTTCTTGGTGCCTAGGGACAACAGTTCTTTATGTTTCTTAAGTTTCATTTTAGCTTTAAAAGTATTAAAAAAAAAAAAGAGCAAAAAAATAGAAAAGAAAGAAAGCAACAAAAAAAAAAGAGAAAGAAAGAAGCTACGAATTGCAAATGTGTTGTTTTAAAGCCGATTTTGAAATTTTCTTTCCAATTCGGCCTAGGCATACTTCTTACCATATTCTTGAGATTAAAACACCAATTAACACTTTCAAATTTCCTTCTAAATTCTTAGATTGCTATTAGGTCTTTAGAAATTTATTTTTGCAACCTATTATGTTCTTTTCAATCATTTTATTTTCTAAGTATTTTAAGAACTAGTTTTTAATTATTTATGTTCTATTTAAGATTCGCTTGACATAAAGTAACTTAGTTCTCAAAGAACTTAAAGAAAAGAATCTTAAGAGGTAAAAGGCAAAAAGTGGTGAGTTCATTAAAGGGCAAAAGCCAATTTTGACTTAAACATGAGTATGAGTATCATCAATTGAGTATGGACACATGAGGGAGTGTTTGTGAGTATTTTTTTGTGTTGTTCTACTAACCATGGCAGAACCTTAATGTGATCCAGAATGGAAGTTGTTTGTGAAAGCTATGCAAGATACTATGTTCCAAATACAACAAGAGTTTAAAGAGGTGAAACAACAACTTGGGAGCATTCAAAACGCCTCCAATTTCAATAATACACGCACCCATTTTAGACAACCAAGGCATGGTAGATTCACTTATGAGGAGGAGGATGGTGGTTCTATGAAGGAATTGTCCTAAAGATCAAACAGGCAAGATAACAATCTTAATGGTATAAAGATGAAGATTCTTACTTCAATGGCAAGGGTGATTCCGAGACACAACTATCATGGGAAAAAAAGGTAGATTTTGTTTTTGGTTGTCACAATTATGGTGAAGAAAAGAAAATTAAGCTTGTTATTGTTGAGTTTGTAGATTATGCTTTTGTTTGGTAGGACCAATTAAAATATACTAAAAAAAATATAGGGATGAATCTATTTGTTCTTGGGAAGAAATGAAAAGAATTACAAGAAAAAGATTTGTATCTAGCCATTATTATAGGGATTTGCACAATAAATTACGAAAACTTATACAAGGTGCTAAAAATGTGGAAGAATACTACCAAAAGCTTAAGGTGACATTGATTAGGGCTAGGATTTAAGAATTCATGGAGCAAACAATGGCAAGGTTTCTTGGTGGGCTTAATAAAGACATTGCAGATCAAGTGGAGATGTACTCTTACAACGACTTGGAGGATTTGTACCATTTGGCCCTCAAGATGGAAAAACAACAAAGGGGTAAGCCTTTTAGGCCCAATTTCTCTTCTTCTTTCAGTACTAACAAGTTTAAAGTTGGTGATAAGCCTGTTAGTAGACTTAAGGCCAAAATACCCAAGAAAGAAGTAAGGAAGCCCAATTATCTAGCAAAGGTCGAACTAACAACATCTAACAAGACAAGCTCCATAAAATGTTTCAAGTGCCAAGGGAAAGGACACATGGCCCTTGAATGCCCAAACAAGAGGATCTTAGTGCTTAGAGATGGTGAAATTACAAGTGAAGATGAAGATGATGAAGTAGAAATCAACCCCAAAATGTCTCCCTTAGAAGATGCTAGTGATTGGCAATTTTGATGACCCCGATGAGGTAACAAGAACTTTTCGTGACTAGACGCTCTTTAAATGCCCATGTTAAAAATGATCAAGAGCAAAAGAAAAACATTTTTCATGCTAGGTGTAGGATTAATGGCCACTTATATCTTGTTATAATTGATGGGAGTAGTTGCACTAATGCAACTAGCACTTATCTAGTGGAAAAAATGGGATTGCCAACCTTGAAACATTCTAGACCTTACCACTTGCAATGGTTAAATAAGAATGGGGAAATTAAGATAGCCAAGCAAGTTAGGATTACATTTACAATAGGTAAATATAAAGATGAGGTTTTATGTGATGTTATACCTATGCAAGCCAGTCACATGCTTTTGGGGTGTCCATGGCAGTTTGATAGGAAGACGAAACATAATGGGTTTACTAATGTATATGAGTTTGATTTTAGGGGTAAACACATTGTACTATCTTCTTTAACTCCTTCTCAAATATATGAAGATCAAAAAGTCTTAAGAGAGAGAGAAAATGTGCATAAATAAGAAAAAGAAAAATTAGCACGGCAAAAGGAGAGTAGTGAGAAAATCAAAGAGGTGTGTGAGGTTAGAATGGTAAAAGGAGAGCAAAGAGAGGATGCCCAAAAATGACGAGAGGCGCATGCAAAATAAGAGAGTGTGAAAAAAAGCTTTTATACAAAAGAGAGAAAAGTGAAAAAAAAAAACCTATCTAGCCCAAACACCCATGTTTTTAATGTTATACAAAAAAGCTTACTTTTCTGCTAACGACTTAACCATTTCTTGCCTAGTGTGTTTGTTTCTCTTTTACAGGATTATGATGACTTATTTCCCAAAGAGATGCTTAAAGGATTGCCACCTTTGAGAGGGATAGAACATCAAATTGACTTCATTCTAGGCTCTTAAATTTCAAATACGCCAGCCTATAGGAGTAACCCCGAGGAGACAAAGGAGCTTCAACGACAAATTAATAAGCTAATGGAGAAAGGTTTGATAAGGGAAAGTATGAGTCCTTGTGCAATTCCTATTTTACTTGAAGGATATGTGTTGATTGTATGGCTATAAATAAGATAACAATCAAATATAGACATCCTATTCCTAGGCTTAATGATATGTTTGGTGAATTGCATGAAGCTAAAATGTTTTCCAAAATTGATCTTAAAAGTGGATATCATCAAATTAGGATGACGGAGGGAGATGAGGGGAAAACTGCTTTCAAAACAAAATTTAGTTTATACGAGTGGTTGGTTATGCCTTTTGGTTTGACTAATGTACCTAGCACTTCATGAGATTAATGAACCATGTTTTGCGAGCTTTTCTTAATAAGTTTGTGGTTGTGTACTTTGATAATATTTTTGTATATTCTCAATCTTTGGAAGATCATGTTAAGCATGTAAAGTTAGTTTTTGATGTTTTGAGAAATGAAAAGTTATTTGCTAACCTTATGAAGTGTTCTTTTTGTATAAACAAAGTTGTGTTCTTAGATTTTGTGGTAAGTGAGCAAGCGATTAAGGTAGATGAAGACAAGGTCAAGGTTATCAAGGATTGGCCTACACTAAAGAATATAGGAGATGTGCGTTCTTTTCATGTTTTGACTAGTTTTGATAGGCGATTTGTCAAGGATTTTAGCACTATAGTCGCACCACTAGCTCAAGTGATTAAGAAGAATGTTAGCTTCCAATGTGGAGATGTACAAGAAAATGGCTTTTCTTTACTCAAATCTAAATTAACTAGTGCACCTTTATTATCTTTGCCTAATTTTTCTAATACCTTTAAAATTGAATTTGATGTTTCAGGTATAGGAATTGGAGTCGTGCTTATGCAAGAAGGAGAGTCTATTACCTATTTTAGTGAAAAACTTAATGGTGCATCCTTGAACTACCCAACCTATGATAATGAGAAGTACACTTTGGTAAGAGCCTTACAAACATGGCGACACTACCTATTGCCTAAAGAATTTGTTGTCTATATTGACCATGAAAGCTTGAAGTACCTAAAAGGGCAACAAAAGATTAATAAAAGACATGCCAAATGGAGTGAGTTTACAAAATCTTTTCCATATGTCATAAGGTACAAACAAGGTAACGACAATATTATGGTTGATGCTTTATCCCAAAGATATATGCTTCTTTTTACTTTGAATGCAAAGTTATTGGGATTTGAATACATCAAAAAACTGTGTGAATAAGACCATGACTTTAGTCGATTCTATGTTGCTTGTGAAAAGGTTGCTTATGAACAAAATTTCAGGCATGATGGGTTCTTATTCAAGAATAACAAGTTATGTGTGCCTAATTGTTTCTTGCGTGAATTAATTGTAAGGGAAACATATGAAGGGGGATTGATGGGACATTTTGGAGTACAAAAGACTTTAGATGTTTTGCATAAACATTTTTATTGGCCAAATATTATTCAAAAGATTTTTGATAAATGTGTTGCATGTAAACAGGCTAAGTCTAAATCTAAACCACATGAATTATACATGTCTTTAACTATTCCTAACATACCTTGGGTTGATATTTCAATAGACTTTGTTTTGGGTTTTCCTAGGTCTAAAAAAGGTAATGATTCCATTTTTGTTGTGGTTGATAGATTTTCTAGAATGACACACTTTATTCCATGTCATAAAACCGATGATACCATTAATGTTACAAACTTATTTTTCAAAGAAATTGTGAGATTACATGGTATGCCTAAAACTATTGTTTGTGATAGGGATACAAGATTTTTGAGTTTAGAAAACTTTATAGGGAAAGTTGGGAACTAAGTTATTTTCTACTAATTGTCACCTTTAAACCAATGGACAAACTGAAGTTGTGAATCAAAACTCTAGGAAAATTATTGCGAGTGATGATTAACAAGAACTTGAAAACATAGGAAGCATGTTTGCCACATATTGAATTTGCTTACAATTGTAATGTGCATTCATATACTCATTATTGCCCTTTTGAAATTGTTTATGGATTTGTTCCTTTGAGTTATATGGACTTACTTTCATTGCCTTTGGATATGAGATTAGATGGGGATGGGAAAAAGAAGACAAATTTGTTAAGTCTCTACATGAGAAGGTTTGCATGAACATTAAAAAAAGGAATGAACATGTTGTCAAATATGCTAATAAAGGGCGTATAAAACTTGTGTTTGAACATGAAGATTGAGTTTGGATACACTTTAAGAAATAAAGATTCCCTACTCTTAGAAAGAGCAAACTTAATACTAGAGGCAATGAACTTTTTCAAGTTTTGGAAAAGGTTAATGATAATGCATATAAGATTGACTTGCCTAGTGATTATAATGTTAGTGTTACTTTTAATGTTGATTTGTCTCCTTTTGACTTTGATGAAGGTATTGATTTGAGGACAAATCTTCGTGAGGAAGGAGAAAATGATGCAAATATCCAAGGCTAACCCAAAGATCCACTTCAACTTCACGGCTCAATCATAAGGGAAAGGCTTAAAAGGTTTAAAGAAGAAATTGTGTTATTAATGCAACAAGGAATAACCATTGGGTTAACCCAAGAAGAACAAAAAAAGCAAAAACCCTAATTGCTTGGAGATGAAAACATTGACTCTTTAAAGGAACCCTTTAATTTGATCCATTGGAGCCCAACATGTGAAAAGATCCATGACCCAAGTATGAAGAAACTTCCTCATTAGGCTAAATTCCTTTCTTAAACTAATTAGAAACTTTGTATTTACTTATATAAGAAACTTTTTTTATAATTAAAAAGATATATAATGTATCTTTTAGTTATTTCCTTTTTAGTTTAAGAGTATCTTTTTTCCTAAATAGATTAGATAATTTCAAAGACTATTTAAGAAGTAATTTTTAGGGTTTCTAGAAGTTTTGTAAAGGCTATAAATAGTATTTCTTATTCAGCCAAATTAATCATTTGAAGAATACTTCTTTTAGTAAAATCGCTTGTGAGAGTTAATTCTCTTCTTGAGTTTTTTATAGAACTTGGTGAAATTGTTAAGTGATTTCTTAATAATTTCACAAACTCATTTAATCTAGGTTTTAAATTACTTAGTTAATTTAAGGTTGAGATTAACACCTCTTGAATCTTTATAATTCAGATTGCTAAAAACAAGTTTTCTAAAGGTCTAATTGAGATTTAAAAGTTTACCTTATTTTGATCTTTGAGATAGTTAACATCTTTTGATATGAACGAGATTGAATTTTCGGATCCTGATTCATATGTAACAATACTTATATTTCACTCAAAAAAATCAATCAACCAATATATTATTAATTTCGGTCTCAAAGTTAGTATTAAATAACTATTTACCATTTTATCAAATAATTGTATGTAGTATTGTCATGTGTTACTATTTTACATTATGTTACAAAAATTGTTATATAAAAAAAAATTTAAAATAAAAAATTAGAAGATTCAATTGTCATAATAAAAAACTTTCTAAATTAGAAATTAAAAAATTTAAATAAAAATTCTAAATAGAAAGTCAAGCGTATATAAAAATATTCTGAATAGGAAATTAGAGAAATCTAATAAGTAAAAATTCTAGGCAGGAAGCCAAAATATTATGAATAAAAAATTACAAAAATCTGAAAATAAAAAATTCTAAACTACTTCTAAATGAAAATTTAAAAAGTAAAAATTCTAAATAGGAAGCGAATATTTAAATTAATTTCACTGATTATTCAAAATTTTAAGTATATAAGGGCAAATAGGAGTATAATAAATTGTCAATAATTACCTTATTCAAATTTAATAAATTTTGTCTTGAAATTTTGTCACAAGATTGAAAATATTAATTAATAGATAAACTTTTGTTATAACTACCTCATATATGTACATATAGTTTGCAATTATTTGTTAGTGTTATTTTTAATTATGAAATACTTAATATTATTTATTCGCTCGATTATTTGGAATTACTTCAGTCAATATTTAAATTAATTCCACTAATTATTCAAAATTCTAAGTATATAAAGGCAAATATGAGTATAATAAATTATCAAGAATAACTTTATTCAAGTTTAATAAATTTTGTCTTAAAATTATGTCATACAAAATTGAAGGTATGAATTGATAGATAATCTTTTGTTATAATTACCTCATGTATATACATATAGTTTGCAATTATTTCTTAATGTTATTTTTAATTATGAAATACTTAATATTATTTATTTGATTAATTATTAGGAATTACTTTAAACAAGTTTAATAAATTTTTTCTTTAAATTTTCACATAAGATTGAAGATATAAATTAATAGATAATTATTTATTACAATTAACTTTTAGTTATTCATACATTTAACTTTTAGTTTTTAATAGATAAATTAATACATAATTTTAATTATTATTTATATACTAACTTTTAGTTATTTTATTAATTAATAAATTATTTAATAAAAATAAAATATTAAATTTATTTAAAATTTATTATTATATTCATACTACGCAACACCCAATTTTACTACTAGTTCATATTATTGTCATACATGAATTTCATCAAATTTATTGACTTTGAAAGATACTCCATTTCTCGAATAATTCTAATTTTTTCTTATCATCAAAATTCTTAGCTTTCTATGTTTCACATTAAATGTTTCTTGCAAATTTCTTACTCAAATTTTTATATTAAATTAATTATAAATTATATTAAATGATATTATTTAATAAATATTATATTTATTATGTATTATGATATTATATATTATAATTATATTTCATGAATTGATTGTTATGATAAATTTTATTGTATAAAATTTTTTGTATAGATTAGTTAAATAAAAATATGCAATTGCATTAGGCGTATGGTAGTAAATTATGTTAATTTCTTTAAATTATCCTATGTATAAATATAAATACTAATTTTAAATTTCTCAAAAAAATTTATATCTAACCAAACACAAAAATTTTACATTTCTTAAATTAGTTATCTTGAAAGTGATCTAAATAAAAATATTAAATTTCCACAACTAAACATCTCCTTAGAATATTTTGAATTACTATACTCCATGTGAGTTTAGGTCTACCTCTCCGTTTTTTAACTACATCTACTCTAATATGCTTTACTTTTGTAACTGGTGTGTCTTAAAGTCTACAACTGATATGTCGAAATCACTTCAATCTCCATTCTCTTAACTTGTCCACAATTGGAGTAACTCCAATTTAATACAAACATTACAAACTTTATCTATTATACTATGACTACATATTCATCTTAACGTTTTCATTTTTGTCACACTAATTTTAGAGACTTATTATCCTTTTATTGCCAACACTTGCTCTTGTATATTATAGTGAGTCTTATTATAATGCGATAAATTTTTCTTTTATCTTATTTGAAATCTTGCAATCACACAATAAATCTAATATATTTCTTCATTTTATCCAATTCACTTTAATTTGATAGACGATATCCTCCTCACAACTCTTATTTTCTTATAGAGTTGAGACTAATTAATTAAAGTGTGTGCTATGGGTATAACTACTCTCTCAAATCGCACTCTCATATTCTGATTACTACTATCATTGCTAAACTTATAATGCATGTACTTAGTTTTAGTCCTACATATTTTAAAACTCTTTGCCTCTAATTTATTTCTCTAGAATTACTTCTTATTGATTCCTGCTTGTGTTTCATTTATTAGCACTATAACATTAGCAAATATCATATACCAAAAAATGTATAAGTTGCAACCAATTTTTTCTTTTGCCAAAATTAAAGATCCTTTATTAAGCTTCCATTTTTTTTCGTCAAATTTATTATAACAATTTTTTTTTAATCTAGAATATGGGCAAAAATCAAATTATAATGTAAAAATGTGATTATAAAGTCAATATTAGTTTTAATTTACACATCATATATTTTCACAATATTTAATTTGATTGAATTAGTTATATCTATAACACTAAATTTACCTACTTCATACATTAATAAAAAAAATTTCTTATAAAAAAAGCATAACAAGAAGCTGTAGAATCTCTAACCCACTATATATTACCACCATGTTTACAATTTTTATCACCACTCAACGTAGCTAACACAGCTCATCATTATAGATTGAAGCGATTGTATCTCGTGTTCTTCATTTTTCTAATCTTTACCACTATTCTATTTTCATTTTCAATATCAGCAGTTTTGCTTATCTTCAATCAAAATTAAATTAAGTATATATAAAGTATGAAAAATTAATAATTTTTATAATATAAATTATGAGCATATTAGATAGTGTTGAAGTTAATAGATCTTATTATTAATTATAAATGTTTTCAAATATATTTTTAAAATATAATTAAAGTTTTTAAATTAATTTTTTAGAGTGCAATCTAAGATATCATAAACTAATAAAATTCTAATGTTACATAAATTTTATAAAATAAAATTTAACTTAATTTGAAAAAATAGAACTTTGGGCAATTTGATACATTTTACATACAATTTAAATTACAAAAAATAAAATATTCAACAATTTACCATGATTTAAATTTGAAAATTTTTTTTATTGAATAAATATTAATCATTTTATTATTGGAAAATTAATTAATTAGTCTATAAAAAATGAGGTTTATCTTTATTATATATATAATATGTGTAATCAAATAATATAAGTGTTCAGCTAGGATGATGGTTAAGGCTTTGAGTCCTTCAAAGTTTCAGTGCTTTATTCTTTTAGTGTTGTGTGATTAAATATTTTCACAACAATCACGCAAATTAGTTATAAGGTTAGTTATTAGTATGATGAAAAGATGGTTTTTAGACCATAATGATATCTATCACTTTTAGTAGGATTTGAACCTAGACCACTTAGGTTTCAATGCAAAGTTTCAGTGCAAATGTTAAGTAATGCAAAAGTGAAAAAAAGAAAATATTTTTAGTTGCGGTAATGCAGCAGTTTAGGAAGTTGTTATTACGTGTAAACGAATTTTGAATATATCAAACCGAATATATTAATTGCATCAAAAAATATTAAATTTTTTTTTAAAAAAAATATTCAAAAAGTAACTAAATTGATTCGAATTAGAATAATAATTTGGTACTGTTTTGATCTCTATATATATATATATATAAACTTTTGAATCAATTGAAATACCTTTAATTTAAAGATTATTTTAAATATGACACTTATCGCTGAACTACCATCTAGCACACTAAAATAGGTAACATGGATCAGTAATTTCTATGTATTAATCAAATCTTAAAAAGATTACAATAAAAATAAAACAGATAGATGTAAAGGAGTCTAAAATAGAAGCTAATTAATAAATTAATTTTAAATAAGAGAAGTTAAATATAATTTAATTAATAAATTTTTTGAATAAAAGAAGTTAATGAAGAAAAATTCTAGCACTGTCTATCGAATGCTTGCATATATAAATTACCATAAAAACCACATATGAAGTTAATAAAGAAAAAACTTAAATCAAGCAAAGTTTAAGGATAATATTTCATTAACTATCAATTCATAAATTATGTTTACAAAAATTCTATATAAAACAAATAATTAAAAATAATTTCTATAATTAAATTATTGTTTAATAAATTTTTATTTTTTAATACTTATAAAATATATTTTAAATAAATAATGTATTCAATAGTAATATTATTAAAATAAAAAAAATTCTCCAAAAGCAATGGAATTTAGTAATGCAATATCTCACATGCATATGAAAAGAGTTGGCTATGAGAGTCAACACTACTTTTCAATAGGTCAAAGCCGCATGTGTGATTTATTTATTTATTTTTTGGTAAAATAATCATACGGGTGCTTTTAATTTGCTTATCGACAATCAAATAAATATATAATATATAAAAATGTAAGATAATTATATGTAACATTATCTATCGATTTCAAAATCTATAATTAAAGTATTGATTAAAATTGACAAACAAAAAAATATAGAAAGATATACATAAAAAAATGTATTATATAAAGAGCTATATTGTAATACCAATTTTATAATAATAAAACTTTAAATAGATTTTATTGTAATAGTTATATTTTGATAAGTCTTTTTTTATAAATAATTCAAAAATCTCAACAAACAAAAATAAAAATACTAAAAATTTTAAAAAATAAAAACAATATAGAGAGAGAGAGTTTAGATTTTGTGATATCAACCTCAAATCCGACTTGTTATTGGAAAAATATTAATTATTAAACAATTATACAATAGATCAATAATCTAAACAAATAATATAATTGTAAATGAATCAAAATGATTTGCAAAGTATTGGAAATCCTTAAGATTGACTTGATGTTAATCCATCGAATTGATATAATTTATCAAACTCAGCTTGAATTTTAATATTTAATTTAAAATTTCAATTGAGTTTCAATATTTTTATCATTTTACTATTTATATTTAATACTTTTATATAAAAAATTAAATAAAGTCAAATTAATCTAAATTAAGAATTCAATCAAATTAATCTAAATTAAGAATTCAATCAAATATATTTAAATTTAAAATCACAGAAGGTATTTTTGTTGAAAAATTCAAAATTTTAAAAAATAAAATTTAATATCAAATTTGAAGTTATAAATTTTACATTAATATGGAATTTCAACAAATGCAGGGGAGGGTAGTATGGTAATTGCGGGAAGAATAATACGGTAAATAAAAACCTAATAATTAAGTCGTCCAGGTGTTCACCTATCTGGAGTCAAACACCAATTAGAAGCCGGAAAGAAGGAGGAAAAAAAAAAAAACAAAGAATTAAGGATAGAGAGGGACGCCGCCGTGGGTTTGCACTGCCACTTCTATTCTGTCGTTATCATTTATCGAATGCTCTGCAATCTCCACCTGCAGCCTCCGCCACCGGTTGTTTGAGGATTTTGATGTTATTTAGAAAGGCGTTTTGGCAATCTACCTGTACCTGCCATGAACGTTGCTTGCTATGTTTGCTCGATAACAATTACTGAATTTCGCACCTCTCTTTACATCCCTCTCTCACTCTCTCGGTTACCTGCATTGTCCTACCGAAACCCTACTCCGACGCCGTTCCACCTCTCCTCTCTCACCTCCTTGTCTTCGCTCTCTTCAATCTCTCTTTAACGGGTAAACTCCTTTATTTTATCAGCCTTTTTCCGTTCGTTTTATTTTTAGTTATTCAGTTCGAAATTGTTTAGGGCTAACAATTATCTATTTCCCGTTGTGTGTGTAGGTCTTCGTATTTTTTCTAAAGTTTTAGCAGATGAGAAAAAAGAGAGCCCGCAATTCTGTTAAGAAAAACATATCAGAACATTTTTTTTAAATATCTAATAATAATTTATTTTTAAATCCAACTATTTTCTTTTGTTCTTGTCTTTTCTTTTTTGGGGCACTATTGCGCATATATTTTATTGCGCGTCGTTGTTATTAAGTAATATGTTATAGTACAATATTGCTTCATTCTTATAACAGAGTCACATGATGGAAGATACTGAAATGCCGAGTCAAGATTTAGCGGGCAGCTCCCATGTCAACCTTGTCGTTGCTAGTGTTCAGGAGGAAGCATCTAATAACCCGCCAGAAAATGGGAAAACATCTACCAATGATAAGACTGGAAGCTTGCCAAGTGATGTTCATATGAGTGAGAATGAAGTTGTTACTGATAATAAAACTTCTCCTGATACCAATGTGAATGATGCTGGTGGCAATAAAGTTCCAGAAAAAAAAAATGTTGGAGATGGTGCTCATGTTCATAGCCATCCCGAACTTGTGACTCCCCTTTCTCAGAGAAAGTACTCGACTCCTAGACCAAAGCTTGAGAATGTGGCAAAGTCCAAGAGTGTATGGACTGATATTGAGGTAATTTAATAATCACATAAAGAAAAAATGGTAAATTCTCATTGCCCCTGTTGAGTGCATTTCAGAAGTAAACGACTAATATTGTGTTAGTTAAGGTGAATCTTAGAAGTAAACAAATTATTCCCATGAGATTACGTACTGTTTGAATTGCAGATGGGAGAGGATAATGAATCAGGGACCCCAGAAGAGCGAGCAACCTTCATGAGGGAGCTGGAAACTTTCTACAGGGACAATGCCCTGGAGTTCAAGCCCCCGAAGTTTTATGGAGAGCCACTAAACTGCCTGAAGTAAGGCTTGTGTGATAATAGTTTTTGTCTGTGCCTATTTCCTAGTGTGACTTAATCTTTATGCTATTTGCTTGCGTTAGGTTATGGAGAGCTGTTATCAGACTGGGTGGCTATGAAGTGGTATGCATAAGTCCTTGAATATTACTTTTTTTTAAAAAAAAAAAAATTTTTTCCCTCCAATGTTCTGTGCAATGTTCCTGTTCCACTCATTGCTTCTGTCAACTACTTTCTGGATGAAATTTAAAGCAATTGGTTGCCAGAGTCCTGCTGAATAGATTCTGAGAATGATAATAGTCTTGAAAATGAGAATCCATTGAGGTCAGAATTAGTAATTGGATAGTGGATAATAAAGTGCAAACGTGTTACTGCTCTCTAATTAAAGATGGATAAAATAAAAGTTTTAGAGTGATTATTTAAACGGCAAGGCATGATATATGGACAAGAAAAAGGTATTGCTTTTTCCTACTTAATTCTTAATTATGATTTGACGGGATTAAACTTAGGTTTTGTTTTGCACTACCAATAGAATTACTTGTTTTTCTCTATTTATTTTAACAGAAGGCAGTCAGAATTTGAGGTGCTTTGATTTCAGAAAGTTTGTCACCTGTAGTAACTTCTTTCTAATTTTGACCAAGGCATTGAGTCAAAAGTAGCTAGTAGAACACTTGTCTAAACAGACCTTAGTTACGGAAATAGTTGGAATGTTGTTCTCTTGCTCCATCTAATACATTCTTCATAGATCAATGTGACGGGATTCCTCAATGCTAAACTTGGAAAACTATGTTCTTCAAATTCAGCAACTTCCCTAAAGTACATTTGTACATGTGTCATATGACAGACATAATTATGCATGCAAAATTCAGGTCTATTGTGCATAAAAATAAAAAATAAGTAAAACATCTTTTATGCAATCTTTTTTTTTCTAGGTAATTACTGGAGAGGAGGTGGTTGATAATTTTCCTCCATACTCTTCTTGCTGGACACCCTGACCATGTTTCCCTGAGCTTAGTTTTATCACCCATAACCTCAACTTTTGTCACTGGGTTGGAATTGATCTGAGATTGATTTTGATCTTGATTGTTGTTGTGCTTTTCAATTAGTTGGATACGTCCGGTATAGAAGTTGGAATACATGCTAATTACTGTTATACTGTTTCCTTTCATTTGTACGATAGCAGTAGTAGATATCTTTCTCCTTCCTTACTCTGTAAGCATTTAAAATATTGAAACATGTTTACAAAGTTGAAATTTTGCTTCTAATCTGATTCCAGAGTTTTAATTAAACTAATTTCTGAGGGAAGCATCAAGATTGGCTAGTACTTACTACAGTTTGAATGAGATGGAAATTAATAGATGCTATATACCTGCCACTGAGATATATAAATTTGAAAATTAATACTTTAATTTTCGCAGGTATATACTTCAATATATACTGAGATATATTCTCAGGAATTTGAGGGAGTCTTGCTGTTGCAGAGTTGTAACACTTAGATAATTCTTTCTACTGCCAAGTCTAATATAAATGATATTTCCCTGTTCTCAAAATTAATGCTTTAATGCGATCTAATTCCCTTGCCAGCCATCACTTGGTGTGGTTTTATTTGAATAATCAGTAGGATTATTTGGAACTACATCTGATTATGTTTAGGTTGGAAACATGCTTTGATTACATTTATGTGCTATGCTAATAGTTTCGTGAATTTTGACTTTGATCATTCCATAGATTTTGAAATTAAAATAATGTGCAAACGACTCATTATCCAGTATTACTTTATTATTGTTAACAAGAAACTACAATTACATCTAATTGTTGAGTTGGAAGTTTCAGTTTAATATGCCTATAATCTGTGATAAAATTGTTTTGTGCTTCAATATTATAGTTGCATGGATTTGAAGATATTTGTTATTATTAGCATATGATAAAGCTACTTTTATTACCTGTATCTGTAGGTCACTGCATCCAAGTTGTGGCGCCAAGTAGGAGAATCTTTCCATCCTCCTAAGTAAGGAATAGCAAGAATCTCTTTCCAAGCAATCTTGTGTTATATATGGATTTGGATGGATTTTTCAGCCATGGTTCTGTTGCATTCTTTATGTTATTTGGTTCTTTGGCTGCAGACTGCTGACACTACTTTTTTATTGTTTTTGCAGTTTCAATTTTCTTGTGATTGGCCATTAAACAGTTGAAAATTTAGAATGTTTATATTAATAGGAGAACTTAGAAAACATGTTACTATAACCATATTCAATTCATTAAATTCTCTCTTACAGGACCTGCACTACAGTCTCGTGGACCTTTCGCATTTTCTATGAGAAGGTAATGCTTTTTCAGTTGGGAAAATGATCATATTGAGAGACTCCAATCAAAATTATCATGTTGAACCTGAATGGGTTAATTAATAAATCTTAGATGATTGCATTTTGTTCTTTTCTAGCATAAAAAAATGTTGATTGGGAATCTTCAAATGGATCAGTCATAAAGGAGCTTCTCATGTATGAAGCCATCTTCTTTCCTTCTTTTTCCTTCCTCGGACAGGGGAGAGAGAGAGAGAGAGAGAGAGGAATAGTGACTCAGAATTTGTAATTAATTCAGATATGTATGTTCTATGCATTATTATATAAATAACTTTTTAATTGTTATCTTTCCAAGGTTGAAACTGAGCTTGGATCCCCCATATTACATCTGAACGCCATAAAAACAAGACTGATATCCTTTCCCTTAAATATGTTTTTCAGCTTTATGTTAGTACCAAATGCCTTTCAGTCATCATGTTCATCCATGCCCTTAGTTATGTGTTTGTGTGATTTCTTGTATCCTCTATCGCTGATCTCTTCAGTTAATGCAGGCACTTTTGGAATATGAAAAGCATAAGAGGCAAAATGGTGAACTTCAACTCCCTGGTTCAACCCTGAATCAACCTGCTAGTGTTGAAAAGGAGGTATAGATTTATTCCTACTTGTTACAGATCGTTTGCAGCAGTTGGAAATGCTTTCACTGTGAGCTAATTGAATGCTATGCAGCATAAGGTATGCTGAGAATTGGGCAACATGTCTTTATTGTCTTTATGATAATAATAAAGGGATGATCCAGTAGCATACTGGATATGATCATGAACTAGGGGATCCAAATAAAAGCAGTATGTTTGGAGCAGGTCAAACTCATGTAGATAAGAGTTTGGCTTGAGTTATTTTACGTTGTAGACATAAGTACTCTAGTATAGATGTTTTTTATGTTTCAAAATTTGTTGCTTAAACACATAAACTTTAGCATTGCATTTAATGGAAAATAGAGATTGTGCTAATCAAGCCGTTGGATAAGCATTCATGACGACAACTGTGATTTCAAGAATGTTAAAAACCATTAAAGCTCATTCACTTATAACATTATCTACAATTAGTAGTAGGAAGCTCCACTATTTGGAAACCGCTTGCTGAGGTTGTAGGTTGATTCGAGTACAAGTCTTATTGTACTTATAAGGTTACTAAACTTTTTGTATGCTGATGCTTATGAACTCAAGTAGTTGGGAATAAAGCTATGCTATGTTCAATTCTAATGGTTCTAGTTCCCTTCCTTGTCCTTGTCTTTTACTCAATATTTTATGTTTAACATCCATTTCTCTCTCTCTCTAACCCACTTCCCTGACTTTTATGTGCAGGTGAGTGGCTGCCAAGCACCAGGATCTGGTAGGGCAAGAAGAGATGCTGCAGCCCGTGCTATGCAGGGTTGGCACGCCCGTCTTATTGGATATGGTGAAGGCAGTGAACCAATTATCAAGGTTTGTCCTGGCTAGAAACCTTATTTTCCTTATCATAATATCTTCACTTGTGATAACTTTTTTATGTTACATTTGGTAAGGCACAATGCTTTTCTTTTTTTAATATCCAGGAGAAGAGCCTCAATTCTGCACCAAGGCGGGAAAAACCTCTCAAGAGCATTGGTATTACTCCCTATGAATAAAGGTCCTTTTGGCTAATGTGTATTTGATGTGAACTTATGTTCATGTTCTGATTCTGTTTGTCGAGTCAGGTCTGCATAAACAGAAGACTAACCTGGAGCATTATGAGAAATCTACAAATATTGAAACAGATAAAGAGTTAAGATTTCTGATCATTTCCCTCTAAATTGATCATTCCCCCCCTCTTCCCTTTATCATTAACATTTAGTTTGATTTTGCTCTTTTTTACGTTGTTCATTAGTTGAGCAATTTTTAACGTGTGTACAAGTATTATGGGATTCTGTTGTTAATAAGAAATTCAGCATTGTGTTCTTTCAATGAATAAGGACCATTTTGTAAATTTTATAAGGTAATGAAATATATGAATCTTAAGATTGTAAACATTGCGCAGCTTTATGCTTTTTAGATTACTGTTGTTTTATTAGATGAAGGAATATGTTCTTGTCATTTTTATCATGGTTTAAGTTTGTAAAATCTATGATCTATGGAGTGCATAAACATTGCACACATCTGCATCCTGCTGCAGAGGCAGAGGTGTGTATGCCACAGTAGCCATAAAAGAAAAATAATTCAAAATCTAGAATGCTATATTGTGTTTTCTTTTATGTTTCCCAGTCAAGCAAGTCTAAATATCCATGTCTGTTTTTTTTTTTTTTTTTCCCTGGTAGGTTGGACATGGAAATTGTTGATGTTGGGCCTCCTGCTGATTGGGTGAAAATAAATGTGCGGGAATCCGTAAGTGTATACTGTTTTCTCTCTTCTTAATTCTGCTTATTCCTGAGCCATAATGATTGTTGGATTAATATTCAAATCCTTTCTGCTTGGAGTGCTGACAAGTTGACTTTTTCCCTTCACAGAAAGATTGCTTTGAGGTGTATGCTCTAGTCCCTGGGCTTCTGCGAGAAGAGGTGAGCACTTGTCTTCAATTTTCACTCTTTTTAGATAAAACTTTTTGACGTTTTAGATGGTATGAATATTAGAAAGAATTTATTATAATGATAATGTTGTGCTATTAAGAAAAGAATCTGTTAATGAATAATGAACTACCTAGCTTTTGAACCTCATTCTTGTTTGTACCTTGGAGCCAAACTTGAGTTTGCAGTTGCACCTGGTGCTTAAATATGTGCATTTTTACCTTTTTTGAAGCTTAAAAGTTTCTCTTAGTTGCGTATCAATTAATGACTATACTTCTAAACCTATTATCTTGATAGTCAGCCTTCCCTTTTGGTGAATTCAGGTGCGAGTTCAATCAGATCCTGCTGGACGCCTGGTTATAACAGGTCAACCAGAGCAACTTGATAATCCTTGGGGCATAACACCTTTTAAGAAGGTATTTCTTTGATTTCCTAGGCAGAAAAGAGGGGAGATTTTTTTTTTCCTAGGTTGTGTGGGATTGTGCAGAACCAAGAGATTGGTGTTTGGCACTCTGGCACTTGAGGAAAAACTAACTGCTTTTGCTTCTCTTTATTATTTACTCTGAATTAATTTGCCAAATTTGAACTGTTGTTTCTTGCCTTATTTTGCTAGAGGGCCTATCTTTATTCCAGCTATAATGTGTGATAGAGGTACATAGTCTTACTATAATGTAATTAATGCTCAAAACATCTTAAAATGCACCTTGTTTGTGTTGGTCAGGTCGTGAGCTTACCTTCGAGAATTGATCCGCTTCAGACATCTGCTGTTGTTAGCCTTCACGGTCGACTCTATGTTCGTGTCCCTTTCGACCAAGGATCAGCTTGAGTCTCTCCTTGAATGTCAAAATTGCAATGAGGGCATTTGTTAAGAAGTTTGTTTATTTCTTTGTTAAATAGTTCTAACTGCTAGACTTTGTAGAAGCCATTCCTCTTATGTGCAATTTAGAAATTAGTGTCAGATTTGTTAATTGTTGAAGTTGAAGCCTGTGTCAGTTAACGAGGAATTCAGCCTCTGGATTTCACCTGGACCTCTGCCCGGGTTGAAAGACTTGTTATTAGTTCATTCGTTGGCTACAGTAAACATCAGCAGCAGCTCGCAACACTGATTCAGTGGCATAGTTCTTCTGGCAAGTTAGGATAGCCACCTTTGCTGGCTTCAAGAGGGTAACTGATACCTGATCTAATATTTTTGGTTTAGCTGCAACTTTTGGTTTGCTTAACTCTAAGAGATGCGAAAATATACGAGGCACGACTCTTTATCTTACCACTTGGGTTAATTGTATAAAATATTAACAACAATGTAAATGTAGTGGTCGATAAATGCAATAAGGTCTTGGAGCTGGATTGAATTGATTAACTTGCTAATGTACTCCATGATGTTTAATCGGTCTCGGGAGGTTTGTTGGTCGGCCCATCATTACATGGATTGTGAGGGATCATTAGAGAGACTTTATTAGGGGAATCGGATGGATACTGGTCAATAAACTTCATGTTTGAGATTGGGGACACTCAGGAATTAATATGTTGAGCTAAATTGGCCTTTGCCCTAATTTTGAGCTAACAAGTTGGGAATTCTGGCATGAAACCCAGTGGATTTAAATATCTTAATCACATAAAGAGCAATATTAATCAAGAATTAATATGTTGAGCTCATCAAGATAACCATCAAGAATTGTAAAACAGAACATGGTGCTTCTATTGAAATATGTATAAACGAGTTCAATTGGCCTTTGCCCTAATTTGCTAAACCCCTTATGTGCAAGTAGACATCAGTAGAAAAGTTTCCCCTTGAAACAAAGTTGATCTCAGTTCACTGGGTTCGCGTATGCGCGAGGAAATGCTTTTGCAAGTTTTCAAGCAAGAAGGCCATTAAATTGCTCTAGAAAGATACTACTAGGAGAAGCATTAGAGGTACCAATCCATATCTTAAAACGAATTAGGGTAGTGTTAGAGGAAGACAGCAATTTTGGCGGCCCAACATCATTTGTTTCTTTACGCACTTCATTTTTATTCAGATGCTATCAATGATTGCTTAGAATTTATCAAAATGTCTTCCATTTCTGTTCATGTTACTGATCACAACTATCTCAAAGGATGAATAGTATTTTTCCCCATTTTTGAAGAATAGATGTTTGATTCTTTATCTAATTAACTTACTATTAATTTTTCATTCCTTCAATGGCTTGAGCTGTTCAATCAATTATCACCAGACATTAATCTCAATAAGAAAGACATGAGCTTTTTATATCAATTATTAGAGGACTTGAAGTGTTTATTCCTGTCCAAATGACTCCCATGAAATTCTGGAGATTTCTGTTAGGAATAACTGACTACACATTAATTATGCTAACATGAGCAATGCTCCAATAGATAATCTACAGTGTTGGCCCTGTTGGCCCTTTTGCACCAAGAAGAGCATACAGCCATGTTATGGCATTGTTATTGTTAATAATAATTGAAATATATATATATATATATATATATATATCTTAATTGATAGCATATATTTTTTCAATTCAATCTTTGTTAGCAAAAAGTGAAATTTGAAAAAAAAAAATAAAAAATCATGTTTAAAACTTTTTAGAATATTAATAAATTGGCTTGTCAAGTATAACTAAACTATTTTTATAAATAACAAAAAATATCTCTAAAGCTTAAAAAATGCTACTATATATATTTAAAAATGCATATATTTAATGGAATTCACAAACTCTAACAAGTATATGAACAAGAGAGAAGATTGGAGAGGGAGAAGGAATAGAAAGGCGAGTTGTAGGTTGAGTCCTGTTAGAATGGGATTATCCTCCGTCTAATTTTGAGAAATCACTTTTAATTTGTAAAAAAATTAAAAATTCAGTTTTTTTCAATTAATATCATTGTTTTTAGTCATTTTCTAACTAAAATATCCTTAATAGTTTTTTTTAATATAGTGCACAATAATCCTTACCAACTCATTTATGAAGAGAAATGGTAAAAATAAAAGTAATTTTTGAGATTCAAATAAAAAATATTTTGCATTGAATCTCAAACAAACATTTGTATAGTAATCTACAATTTTAAATTCAACAAAGTGAAACTTAATTATAGGCATTGATATTTATATTAACTAATAAAGAGTATTTTAGACATTTAATTTTAAATCAATAACTAAAAAAGAAAAGTGATCTATATTTTTAAATGGATCAAAAAGGAAAAATAATCTATCAAAATTGAATGAAGAGTACGGATAAGTGTAAACTGATAGACAGATAAATTATAAGTGATGATGACTTATGAAGTGAAGAAGTTATATATATATATATACTTGTTTTGTTTTTGTGGGACATAACAATAATTAATAAGACTAAGAGAATATTTAAACAAAAAACAGATTATCACGGCTAGGAAGGAAATATATACAAACGACTCTCTCTCTCTCTCGCTCTCTCTCTCTCTATATATATATATAGAGAGAGAGATGTTTGAAAATAATGATATACAGCAACAAACATCTTCTTAGAACAAACAATATAATTAGACAAGATGTTGCAAGTGAAAGGAATATTTTTTTTTATATATGTGTGTATGGATGTATAAACTATATGAGAGTGGTGTTAATAAATAAATAAAAATGAGCACCACATAGAACAAAGCCATCTGGATTTCGAAGTTTGCTTGTTTTCATTATTCCTTTGTAATCCAGATTAATTAGTACGTATAATACATACTGAGTTTTAAATTGGCAGAGCAGGCATGTCTAGTGTAGCTGATATATATATATATATATATATATACACACTTGAATATTAATAAGGTGTGTCTAGCTAGCAACACCATATTATATAATATATAGTGTAGCCATATTATATTTTTGTAACTGATAAGAGAAGGTTATACTGCAGTAACGCTAGGTCAGGAAACTGTTAAGTTTATTGACAGCAAATTTTTTTTTTTCAAAAAAAAATATACAATATTGATTGTTCTAGAAGTTGAGAAACTAGGGTTTTCTTTTTCTTTCTTTTTTGCTGTAAAAGAGGAACAGGCTTTTAAGTTTCTTCACTATGCTTTTTCTTAGATGAGTAAGCAGATAATTAAAGGGAAGGGTGTGGAAAGATGGAGAAGACATGGCCACATGCATACACAAACAAAGACAACTAGACTCCTAATTTGGGGTTGGAGCTTTTGATGCCTTAGCTACAAACAAAGAACAATAACGGGTTAATGACCCAAGAGACTATCAAATGATTTTTCAAATTGATAAATTAAAATTAAATAAGTAATTATATTATAATTTTTTATTTAGATCGAAATCACTGTTTAATTTATTGTGACTTTTTGCTTATGTAGCATTGAATTGAAAATATTCAAAGAATATTTTATACTTGTATTGTTATGTCATTGAACACATAAATCTTAAAAATGGTATAAGCAAGTCGATGTGGTAACTGGAGTGTCATAGGAGTAGAAGATTCTTTAAACATTCTTAATTCAGTGCCACATAAGTAAAAAGTCACCGAAAATTAAATGGTGATCTCATCCTGAACGAAAATTTATAGTATGATTACTGATTTGATAAAAATTAAAAATAAATTACCAATTTAAAACAAGTGAAATAGTTTGATAATTTTTTGTCATTAACTCAAACAATAATACTACTAAAATTTATGGGAGGAATATATGTCATCAATGAAAGACAAAGATTATATTAATTAATTATTGATATATTAATTAATCAATGAAAAATTATATTAATTAATTATTGAAACAAAAGAAATATATGCAAAACATATATTATATAATTTAGTATTATTTGATTTGATATATAAAATAAAACTTGACAAGTAGAGGCTCATCCTTGTATTATCAAATTAAACAAAGGCATATAATAATTAAAGCGCTGCCCAAGAAATGGACACACGAAGATTAATATAAAACCCTAGATAGCTATGGATTATATATATTGCCTCAAAATCACAACTGGCTAGCGAATATTAAACTTGGAAAATCTATCATACAAGAAGAAAAAGTTAGAAAAAGGAAAGCCAAATATATTGTTTTTTTTGTACATGAAATTGAACTTACTAACCTTGAACAAGTCTCTGCAAATCCATTGCTGCTGCCAATAAGCCAACTAAGCAGCCTCCATATGAATATAAACATCCTCATTTCTTTTCATATGTCAATGGAATCAATAAGAAGAAATCTCCATCACAATTCCCAATCATATGCATGTTTCTCGTATAGAGCTTCCTCAAAATTATACATGTATTCTAATATTATATTATGTGTTGTGGTTGTTGTTGTTGTCAAATTGGACATTAAAATGAAACTAGCAATAGCAAATGTTTCTCCCTTAAAACGGAGGCCTTGCACCACTACTACTCCCACTCCATCCAAACAAATCACCTGAAAAGGGATAATTCCCCACATTCGCTCCCATGTTAAAAAAAGCACCACCACCGCTGCCTCCTCCGGCTTCACCCAACTGTCCACCACTTCCAGTCACACTTGAAGACTGTGATGCGGTGGACTGAACCTGCACGTTTCCTTCCTCCTCATCCAAAGGCAGACGCTCAAACACAGCATTAGCAAATGAAGCAGCCATCAAAATCACAGGCCCAGAAGCCACCAACGGCCCCACCACGCTTCCTCCCACAACCTGTCCCTGTCCACCAGACAAGAATATGGACAGTCCCCCCGCCCCAGGTGGCGCTGGAGGAGGAAGCACAGTTCCAGACAGCGAAAGAATCTCGAACCTACCGTGCAAAGTGACCACACTCCCTGCAGGTTGCCTCAGCGTAACATTTGCAACGGTGCCGTTTCCGCTCAGCACAGAAACTCCTCTTCCTCTCTTCCTCGCATAATAAGATACGCTCTCCACGATGTCACTGCCCGTGGAAACCTCCAGTACGTGGGATCGGAGGGCATTGGGGCTATCATGTGTGACAATGATGGGAGGATTGGGTTTGTTCTTGGAGCCAGGAGGGCGGCCTCGGGGGCGGCGATTGGTGCCTGAGCTGGTGGCGGCGAGGCTGTCAGTGGGCTGCTGAGGCTTGTGATCTTTGGACTGGAATGAGGTGTTGTCTTTAGAATCGGATAATGTTTGGGGAGGAAAAGAGGGTTTTTGTAGATGAAGATCGGGTCTGAGGAGGGGGTGAATATAGCGAGAACCTGAAGGTGTTGGCTCATAACCAGCCATCGACGCCACATCTACTCTCTTCCACCACTTATTCGCCAGCTTTCTCTACCGATCTGACTCTCTATTGGATCTTTTAATTTTAGAACTTATTTGTACAGCACAGTGCTCAGTAAGCCGCAACGAGCTTCCTTGTTTCTCACACACACACTCATACGAAGGTGTTGTACCTAAGCTTATAAGCTGATGATGATGATGACAAATTTAAGTTGTAATTCAACAACGAAAACCACTGCTGGTTTTGGTCATCGGGTGTTGAGCAGCTTAATAGGAAAGACAAATATAGAATTGATGTATAGCAGTTATGGTGAACAGATGGATATCTTGGGGACAGAAAAGGAGAAGAAAGAGATGATGATATGCGGTTAAGTAAAAGCCTAATCCAAAGATGAAGATGAAGAAGCAAAGAAAAGAGAAGAGAAAACTTATCAGTGAAAACCCTGCGATTCTTGAGCTGTGAAGCGAACAAGAAATGAAAAGAGTAGCAGAAAGGAACATCGAAGTTCTTTATTCCTGCATATAATATATTTAATTATTATATTTATATGGAAAGGATATATTATAGTATAGGGGTTTGAATGATGGGTGTGTGTATATATATATATATATTGATAGAAAAGAAAAGAAAAGAAAGGAAAGGAAAGGGTTTACTGTTTTTGAGGAGGAAAAGAATGCGTTAAAACACTAAAAGCAAGTTGTTTATCAATACAAGCACAAAGCTATCGCCACTTCCACCTCAGTAACTTACTGTCAGTAAGTCTCATACCTCAGGGGTTCTAGCTTTTCTTTTCTTTTTTCCCATATAATTATTAAAATAGCACTTTTCTATATTATATGTTCCATGCGTCTTTTTATTATCGATTAATAAAAAAATTAGTAAAGTCTATTATAATAATATATATTATATAATATTTAAAATTTTATGTATAATTTAATGATTACTTTTATAGTGACTTTTATTAAAATAAAAATTATTTAAAATGATAAATAATAATATATATTAAAATAAAATTATTATTTAAATATTCTTAATTATTATATTATAATATAATAACTTACTTCTTCTGTTTTATAATAGATGTCATATAAGATTTTTACACATATATTAAAAATTACATCTAACAGATATTATATACGTAAAAGATTAATTATTTTCATAAATGATTGTGTATTCTATAAAGAAGTAATTATTATTAAAAAAAATTTAAATTAATATTTATAGATAATTATAAAAAATTAAATATTATTGAGATATAATATTTTTCTTAAAATGACATATAATTTGAAATAGAGGGAGTAAAAGTATTTGACATCTAAATTATATTTACATAACATTGAGTGGCATATCCTGTCTAAACACCTGAAATTATTATTTTACATTTTTTTTTATATATTATTATTATTTTGACGCCCAAAATGTAATAGTAAAATTATTTGTAATGGACATTTCACAAATATATGTTCCGTGAACTTTGACTAATTAACATGAAGCTTTTTAATGGCCAACATATCTTTGATTCAGATCAAAATTTTGGAGAATGTGACTGAGACTTGTAAATAATGAGAAGAAGAAAAGAGTTTGAAGAATTTTGGAAAATATGTGTATTTGATAAAGGCAGAGAACCAGCCTTATATACAGATTTACTTTCATTGTATACAAGCCTATAATTATGTCTATAATCAAGCATATAATCAAGCCTATAATTAAGCATATAATTTAGCCTATAATCAAGCCTATAATTATGATAATTACTATAATTAGAATATAAACACTAAATAAGAAATTTACAGTATAAAACATAAAAATATCCATATCAGTAACAGTCCTCCTCAAGCAAAGCATCGGATGACTGTAGGCGAAGCTTGCGCAAATATAATGAAAAAAGAATCTGGCCTAATAGTTTTGTCAATATATCCGCAATTTTATTAGAGCTTTTTGTGAACCGAATTTGGACAATGCCTTATCGTATTTGATCCTGAACAAAGTGGTAATCAATATGGATATTTTTATTTGGGGTAGAAGATCTAGCTGGAAATGATCAAATCAAACAATCAAAAACCCAAATTCATGAAAATTTGACTTTTCCAATAAAGTAATAATTTTTGAAGGATAACTTAAATCAAAGCAGAGAAAGAAAATGATAGTTGTGAACAATAAAGGAACAGAGAATTGGAGAAATGATATGCAAAGGAAGGCAAAGGAAAAGAGGGTAATAATAAGGATGAGAAGAGGAATTTACAAGGCAGAAGCCATTATCATGAGGAAGAAGAATTCAAAAGAGAGAGGATTGGCTTAGAGAGAGAGAGAGAGAGAGAGAGAGAGAAGGAAGAGATATAAAGAGAGGTCATTTTTGCGGAGTTCTTGAAGTTCGATATGTAATTGGAGCTGACGATTCATGGAAATTGCACCAAAGGCATTGGATAGAGCTTGACAGCAAAAGAAGAATTAAGGCCAATAATGAAAGGGTACACCTCTTCGGTTAAGAATGCCAGAAGCCATAATTGAAGGAGCTGGTCTTTTTTTGAACCAATCCAGAAATTCTGGATTTGGTTTTGGAGTGGGATTTGTATCTGAAGTAGGGATGGTTTTAGAAGGTGATAGTTTTGTTCTATCAATGAAACCGTGCAAATCTTGAAAGTTTAAGATAAGGTCGAATTGAGTTTTTCACTCAAGACAGTTAGTGGAATTCAATTTAATAGAGAAGAAAGAAGAAAAATTGATGGACGAATTAGAGGAGGAAGAAGACAATGAAGAAAGAGGAACAAAAGCCATATTGGATCCACGCAAGATAGTTAGTGGAATTCAATTTAATAGAGAAGGAAGAAGAAGAATTGATAGACGAATTAGAGGAGGAAAAAGACGATGAAGAGAGAGGAACAAGAGCCATATTGGATCAAAGATAAACAATTCTACCAAAAGCCC
>CATIWR010149775.1:0-16730 GCA_949677035.1 Omphalea diandra
TAGAGGTGGAATAGCCTAAGAATATTCTTTCATTGGTCTTGGAATCAAATTTCTCAAGATTTTCCTTGGTATTTCAAAATATAGCACTTAGGCATGATATCTTAGGTTTTCTACTATTCCATAGCTCATAAGAAGTTTTATTGAGAATGGGTCTTTTAAAAACTCTATTTGCAATGTAACACGAAGTATTAATAGCTTCGGCCTAAAAGTAATTTGATAAAGAATACTCATTGAGCATGGTTCTAGCCATTTCTACTAGTGTTCTATTTTTTCTCTCTACAACACCATTTTGTTATGGTGTTCTAGGAGTTGAAAAATTATGAAAAACTTTATTCTCCAAGCAATAAGTTTCAAAAGACTCATTTTGAAATTCCTTTCTATGGTCACTTTTAATAAAAGAAATGAAGTAACCTTTTTCATTTTGAACTCTTTTTGTAAAACTCTTGAAAGCATCAAAAGTACCACTCTTATGAGCTAAAAATGATACCTAAGTAAACCTAGAGTAGTCATCAACTAGGACTAGTGCATAATATTTTTCACGTAAGCTAGCACTTCTAGTGGGTCCTATCAAGTCCATATGAACTAGTTGAAGAGGTTTAGAAGAACTTACAACATTTTTTGCTTTGTGGGAGGCTTAATGTTGTTCCCCATTTGGCAAGGACCACATGTCTTGTCTTTAGTGAAATTTAGCTTGGGAAGACCTTCCACTAACTTTCCTTTAGATAGGCATTGAAGAAGATCCATGCTTGCATGTCCAAGCCTTTTATGCCATAACTAAGCTTCATTGCTCAAAGACATAAGACACTTAAAAGATTGATTAGCCAAATTGTCTAAGTCAATTGAGTAGGTATTATCTTTTTTTTCACCCTTGAAAATAACCTCACATCTACTAAAGTGGTGACTCGGCATTTCATAGGATCAAAGGTGACTTTGTTACCTTTGTCACACAATTGACTTACACTTAACAAATTATGTTGTAAGCCACTAACTAATAAAACATTTTCAATTAATGAACAACCATTCTTACCAATGGTTCCAATGCCAATTACCTTATCCTTGGCATTGTTACAAAATGCATCTCCACCTTCTTTTTCCTTTAATGTTGTGAATAGCTTTCTATTTCTAGTCATATGCTTGGAACATCCACTATCGACATGCCAATTGCTTAATTTGGTGGCTGCCACACTTCCTTACACATTAAAAGTGAGTTACCTTTTCTTAGGTACCCAAGCATACTTGGATCTTAGGAGGTTAGGAGTTAAAGGGTCCTCTAATTTGAGGTGAGCCTTCCTAATAAAACAATGAATGTTAACATGCCCAAATTTCATGCAATAATGGCATTGGAGTTTAGACTTGTGAGTCATTCTCATATGCACAAATTTAGTATAAGTAGGAGGCCTTCTCATACCTTGATTATGTGAATGCTTGCATGTGCATGTGTGATGAGAAGTAGTAGATAATTGTTTATGAGAATGAGCATGCTTTTTGTTGTACACGTAGGCATGGTTAGCTCTTTGAGTCTTGGCTTTGAGCTTGGGGGAGCCTTCCCTTTGCCCTTAGGCTTAGGAGGCTTAGTGCTAGGAGCACTTTTCTTTCTAATTACCTCAACACTTAAGGTTTGAGGTTCTGATGATCTAACAAATATAGTTTGTGATGATGAGGAGGCTCCATTGAAGCCTAGACCATGTCTAATCAATGGTGGTCTTTGAGACACAATCAATATGTCTAAGGCTTCCTTTTTTTTGTGGAACTTAAAGATTGAGCTTCTAAGCTCAATGACTTCTCCCTTTAGAGAGTCATTTTCTTTTGTCAATGAAGCCAATGAAGAAGATGATGTAGAAAGATTTTCCACAAATTTGTTGAGCTCATCATTTGATGCTCTCAATTTGCTTATAAGATCATTGAGGGATTTATAATCATCCTCTAATTTTTGACATTTTTTCTTGTAAGACTTCTTTTTTTACTTGTATTTGCCACATCTCATAGTAAGAGCCTTTATAAGCTCTTCATCTATCTCATCAAAATCATCTAAATCTGAATGAGAGTGGGAAGAAGTATTTACCTCATTTGGAGAATCTTCTTGTGCCATAAAGCAAATGTTGGCAACTTCTCATTCTTCTTCATCTTCACTTGAGCTATCATCCTAAGTGCTGAGAAACTCTTTTTATTCTCCTTGTCTCATCTCTTCTTTTTCTTTATTTTGGGACAATCGTATTTGATGTGGCCTTGCTTGTCACACTCATAGCACGTGACTTCATTGGATCTCTTTCTAGGATTAAGAGTTGTCTTCTTGAAGCTTCTTCTCTTTTTGCTTTTTTTAATCAAGTTCTTTGTCCTTTTTGAGAGCATTGTTAGCTCCTCTTCTTGTTTGTCACTCTTTTCATCACTAGAGGTTGTTTTTACCTCCTTCTCCTTTGTTAAGGATTTGAGTGCCAATGTACTTCTTTCTTTTCTGATTTTTCTCTTTGGCCCCTTAGTTTCTTCATTTACTCATCTTTTTGTAAGGCCAACTCATAAGTTAAGAGTTTGCCTATCAACACATCTATAGATACCCTCTCAATCTCCATATTAGACTCTTAAATGTTGCATACTCTTGCACCAAACTTATCTAATGAAAGAATCTTAAGGATTTTTGTGTTTACCTCATAGTTGGTGAGAGTCCTTCCGAATTTCTTCATGTTAGTGATGATGGATAGAAGTCTATTTATCATTTCGGTGATGCTTTCATGGTCCTTTATCATGAAGAGCTCTCATTCCATCGTGTACATCTCTAAATGACTTGATTTAACCAGTATTGTGCCTTTATGATAGTTTTCAAGAGTCTTCCAAATGACATGAGCCATTTGACAATGTTACACTTGTTTAATCTCTTATTTAGAGAGAGAGCTTAGAAGAATGGCCATTGCTCTCTTATTTTTGCCATTTGACTTCCTGTGAGCATCAACCCAATCTTCCATTAGAATGAGTTCTTCAATTCCCTCCACTACTTTAGAGGGTGGCTTACATTCTTTGACAACTACATGCCAAAGGTCCACTACATCTGTGTCAAGATAGATCTTCATCCTATATTTTTAATGAGTATTATCAAATCCATCAAAGTAGGGCTTGAGGTGTGAATGGATTCCCTCTTGTGCCATGAACTATGCTCACCCAATTAAGGCTTGAATGTGAGACTTGGCTCTAATATCACTTATTAGCCCTAGGCACCAAGAAGGAGGAGGGAGGAAGGGGGGGTTGAATTAATGTTTAGAAAAATTTAAAAAGAGGATAAAGAAGAGTAGAAAAGAAGACACACAATTTATAGTGGTTCGGGTATAATTAACCTTACTTCCACTCCTTAATTCTCTACAATTGGGTGTTCCACTAACTTAAAATGGTGTGTTCAAGCTCACACCTTATTTTTACACTTTGTGTTTTTAAGGCTCACAGAACAACCTTTCTTACAAGTGTTTTCTAAGGCTAACAATAAAACCTCTCTTAAGTGTTTTCACAGGCTCACACTAAAACCTTTCTTTAGTGTTTTTACAAGCTCACACTATGCTCACACCAAATAATCACTTAACGAATAGAAAGAATGAGTAGAAAAAGTGCAAGAGTTCCGTTACAAATTAATGAATTCTCTTGCAATTACATCTGTTTAGAGTATTCATAGCCCATACCCACCAAAGAGACGTTACACTAAGAAGCTCATTAAATCTCCAAATCATGTTAGGCAGATTCTGTATTAATTGCATGACAGGTGAGAGTTACAGTTGCTACTGAGGATTCGCAATCGCGACTTTTCAGTTTCCATATGAGAGCCAAAAATTGAGACAAAAAACCCTATTTGTATCTAACGGCTAGTCTACATGTCATCTCCTCATTGGTCCATCACGAAAATATAGTCGTTGCTTTCTAACTGCCTATAAAAGTCGTAGTCGCAATTATTCTTTGTATAGGGTGCGACTCAAGACGTGAATTCTTCTGTTTGAAAGACAATCTTTATCTTCTTGAATCGCGGTCGCTATCCAAGATGAGGCCCTCGCGAATTTTGTTCTTCAACAAATACCTTAGACACTTAGCGCACTGCAGTTGTGGACTTGGTACCCTCCTTGGACACCATGAATTTTGCGTTCGCGAATGAGACGTGACACTGACCACGAATTTGTCTGACTTTGACACTCCCATCTTTAGATGATTCGTGGCAGAGATGATGCCTGCGAATTCGTCTAGCCTAGTTTCACCCTGTTCTTGAGCTAGGTCGCGGTCCCAAATTATAAGTCATTGACTGCGAATTTGGATGAACTTTGCCTTCTTGAAGATTATGAACTCCAACCAACTTCCACTTGAAAATCTAACTTAATTCTACAAAACAACACTCAATTGAAACATTAGGTTTGATCAATCTCCTTTGTCAAGATCAAAAGAGGTCCAAGACTTGGATTAACCATCCTAGTCCGACAAGCTCTTAAAGGAATTTAAGTCACCATACTTTCTAACACTATATTCACTTTAAAGGTCTAAAATATAATACTTAGAGAGCACCTATGTTTTAACAACTATCGAGGATATGAGTGTCCTTATAAAGAGGGGTTTTCTCTCTATAAAAAAATGCTAAATATAGGAACTCGAGTTTGAAGAGCTCTATTGATGAAGCAATATGAATTCTAGTAATTCAAATATCATCTTAAGGGATGAAATAACTAATAAGAGTAATCACCACTATTTAAGCCACTTTCTAAGGCAATATACTCAAATAATGGATTCTTTTTTCTTGTAGAATAGAAAAATGTTTGGATGATGAGACATAAGTTCTTGGAAAAGTTTTTTTTTTTTTAGATTATGAGATATATGTTCTAGTAATCTAGAATTCTAAAGGTCAGATGCAACTAATATAGAGCAATATACCTCTTTAAGCAATTCTCAAAGGTAAATGGAATCACCTTTAGGATTTTTCTTTATACCTAGAAAAAATGTCTAAAGCATGAAAAGCTAGCTTAGAAGACCTTATTCCTAAGTAAAGAGGCATAAATTTTAGCATATCTTATACGGATGGTAAAAAGATGATATAAGTCCCATTGCCCTCTAACTAACTTTTGCAATCATAATAACCTTTTAGGTGAACCTCACTTTGAAACTTTCATAAAAGAGTTCTATGACCAAATAAAGTTGGTAAAAACTCCATTTTCAAATGTAAATTTAAACTAGAGAGTTGCATGCTAGTAATTTAGGATCTTGAATATGTATGAAATGAGTGTATAATTTTTAAAATAAAAAACTTCACAAATGGGTGGTTAGATGTCATCATTTCTAAGCTTTTTAAAAGTATAGGCCCTTAATTTTCTTCATCATCAAACCTCCAACATGAATCCCAACTATGATAAGTTTCTTCCTCTAATGAGATCTAAAAGTTTGGATAAGATTATGTGCCCAAAATCTTCCCCTCAAAGGATTAGATCCATAACTGTCCTCAAAGAAAGGTGTCATGCACATTTAACTCTTATAAGGGAAAATTAAGGCTTTTATAACCTTTTTAGGGCAAAACTTCTTAATTCACTCTTCGCTTTTGAAGGGTTAGAACAAGAAGGTTTTACAAGAATAAGGGGTTCAAATAATGAATTTTCCAAACAAAGGTTGAAGACTCTTAGAACCTTAAAATGTACTAAATAACATTATGAAATCACTAAGGAAGAAACTAAAAGGATAATGTTAGCAAGAAAAAATAGGTAATTCATTAGACAAATATGAGAAAATAAATCTTCACAAAGAAGGGTGTCATAATGATGCCAAGTAATGCAAGAAAAAAGTGTAAGTCATTTTTAAAACTTTGAAAACCCTAAAAGAACTTTATATAGTCCATCACATAAGGGCTAGTCTTATTAACTCCATATATGAGCTTTGAGACTTTATCATAACTCTTCGATACTCCCAATGACTAAAAATCACATGACTCTTTTTAACATCACGTGTTTCTGGTTTAAAAAAAGGTAATGACATGGAATAACAAAGAAAGGAGATATAAAGGTTTATTGTCATATTCCTTTTACCCAACATATAAACTTTATTCCCTAGGAAGAAGAAATATGCTTGGCATATGCTCGTGATCCTAAGTATAGTCCCTAAAATCATCTTTGAAAATTGTGTCAAGTTTTCAATAAGGGTTAGTGTATACTATTTTATTTTACTTATAAATAGTTCCATCTGAAAATAAGAAGAACATAACTTTTACTAATATTAAAAACACAATTTGTATTGTTTTTCTCTTTTTTTAGCGTAAACTCTAGAATTATTAGGTTTCTTTGATTAATTATTGCATTAGGCTTATATGCTTTTCCAGAATATTCTTGAACAAGACTTAGACCAAGACAATCTCCTTAGAACGAAACTTTCTAATTTGATAATCTAGAATCTATACTGATTGTTCCTCATAAGACAAATCACCCTTAAATTAAACAATTTATAGATGCAAAACATATGATGGGTTTGTAACATATTTCCTTAACATCGAAATGTGGAATACTAAATGCACATATGAATAGTCAAATGGAAGAGTTAAGCGATAAGTCACCTCTCCAACTTTCTCAATGATATCAAATGGTCCAATATAGCAAGGAGTCAATTTCTTTTATTTCTAAATCTTATGACTATCTTTATAGGAAAAACCCTAAAAAACACATGACCACTAAGAGAGAAGTTCACATCTTTATGCTTTGGGTCAACTTACTCTTTTATCAAACTTTGAGCAATCAAAAGCATATCACAAATCAAATAGATCTTGTCTGATGTCTATTGTATCAACTTTAATCTAGTAAGTTGCCTCACTCTAACCTCATCTTAATAGATAAGTGATCTACACTTTCATTCATAAAGAGCCTTACAAGGCATCATCTCAATATTGTCCTAATAATAGTTATCATAAGAAAACTTGAATAAAGGTAAATGATCATCTCAACTGCCACCAAAATCCATTACACAGGCACAAAGCATATCCTTTAAAGTTTAGATAGTTCTCTCAAGTAGTACCAAAAATATAATTGATTCTTTAAAGCTTCCTAACATTTCTTATAGAATTGGGACATAAACTAAGCAACATGATTGAACCTAATAAAGACTAAAATTCTATGAAGTTTAATTATCTTATCTAAATATTGTTGAGCTAATTATGACACACTATAAGTAGTCTTCATAGCTAAGAAATGAGTAGATTTTACTAGCCTAACTATAATTATCCAGATAGAATCATAACCTTCCCGAGTACATGGCAACCCAGTGATAAAATCCATGGCAATCACCTCCCACTTCCACTGAGGGATATCTAATTATTTAAGCTAACAATATGGCCTCTAATATTCTACCTTAACCTGTTGGCAAATAAGATAGCTAGCCACAAACTGTGTAATATGCATTTTCATTTTAATCCACTAATAAAACTCTCTTAAATCATGGTACATCTTAGTTGAATCTGGATGCACAATGTAAGCTAAGTTAAGTTATATGCTTCCTTTAAAATTTCTTCTATCAAACCTTTAACTCTAGGAACATACTGCTTAGGACCATAATACATAACTTTATCCTCACCTATTATAAACTCCATATTACAAGATTGAGAAACAACATTTTTAATCTTATTCAAACCTTAATCTTAGTGCTAGTTAGCTTTTATCTTATCTAGCTAGATAGGTCTAACTTCAAATTGAGGTAAGAAAGCTCTAAATGAGAAATCAATTGTACTTCCTATTCGCCAGATGATACATCTCATTAATCAAAGGCCTTTTAATAATAGATATATAAGCTAAACTTCCAAAAGATTTTTTATTGAAAGCATCTACAATAGCATTAGCTTTCCTAAGGTGATACTGTATAGTGCAATCATAATTTTAAGCAGTTCTACTCATCTCTTATTTTTTAGATTAAGATTAAAGATGTATTTAAGACTCTTATGGTCTGTGAAGATTAGACAGGTCTCACTATATAGATAATATCTCTAAATCTTCAAGGCAAATACTACTACCACCACCTTAAGTTTATGAGTGGGATAACTCTACTCATATATCTTCAGTTAGCGTAAGGTATAAGTAATTACTTGACTATTTTGCATCAATACACATCTTAAGCCAACCTTTAAGGCATCACAATACACTAAATAGCCACCAACCCTAAAAGGAAGAGCTAATGCTAATATTGTAGTTAAACGAGTCTTAAACTCTTTAAATGAGTTTTAAACTCTTTAAGACTTTGTTTACAAGCTTTTAACCATTGAAACTTCATATTTGTCTATGTTAGCTTAGTCAAAAAAGCAGTAATGCAAGAGAAATCTTTCACAAATCGCATGTAATATCTTATTAGACCTAGAAAACTTCAAATCTCTATCACCAATGTTAGCCCTGGCTAATGGACCACAACTTCAACCTCTTTTTGATCAACACTTACCCCATCCTTAGATGTTACATGACTAAGGAGAGTCATACTTTGTAACCAAAACTCGCACTTTAAGAACTTAACATATAGTTGATGTTCTCGTAAAATCTGAAGGACAAGTCATAAATGTTGCTTATGCCCTTCCTTACTCTTTAAGTACACTAGAATATCATCAATAAACTCTATCATAAATCTATCTAAAAAAGGGGTTGAAGACCCTATTCATAAAGTCCACAAAAGCAACAAGAGCATTAATTAAACCAAACGACATCATAATAAATTTATAATGTCCATATTGAGTTTTAAAGGTAGATTTAGCTATGTCCTCTTTCTTGAACCTCAATTGGTGATATACATAATGAAGATCAATTTTTAAGTACTATGCACCTTGAAGCTGATCAAATAGATCATCAATATATGGAATGGGATATCTATTACACAAAATAACATTTTTTAATTGTCCTTAGTCTATACATACCTTCATAGACCCATCCTTATTCTTCATAAGCAACACTAGAGTACCCCAAGGAGAAATACTTAATCAAATATAACCTTTATCTAATAAGTCTTGCAATTGCTCTTTTAACTCCTTAAGCTCAGTAAGAGCCATGTGATAGGACATGCATATAAGGTCATTCCAAGAATAAGATTAATAATAAATTCAATTTCCCACTTTGTAGGCAAACTTTGTAAATCCGTAGGAAACACATCAACAAACTCCTTAACCATTGAAACTTACTCCAAACTAACACTTTTTACTTGAGCATTTTTTACATAAACAAGATAAACCTAACATCTTTTACATAATAGCCACCTCTCACTAACTATAGAATTAATGTTATATAAAGCATTTTGCCTCACTAGGAATTCTAAAGGTCACAGTTTTTTTGAATCTAAAGAGGTATGATAAGCTAACCAATTCATCCCTATGATGATATCAAACTCTAAAATTTCTAAAATAATAATTCCTGCAACTAACTCTTCATCCTTAAGATATACCATACAACCTTTATGTACTAAATCAGTGTCCATAATATCTCCTATAGGTGTTGCTATAGATAAAGGAAGTCTAAAGGAGTAAAGACCTCCCAAACCTCATGGAAAAATATGAAAAGACAAAATTTATGGAGCAGGATCAAACAACACTCTAGCATTAAAAGAATAAACAGATAATGTATCTGTAACAACTATGTTAGATGCCTAAGTATCCTGTTAGGTCATAACAAAAACTTTAGCTTGTCTTCTCCCCTCAAATGTTTGTCTTTGAGTCGAGGTATGGTGACATAAATATATTCTGCTATATTAGGAAGGCACACCTCAAAGTAGAGGATCTTTCTATGCCTAACTCCCAAGGACCCAAGTATGCTTGTGTACCTAAACAAGGGTGTTTTTTTTTTTATATGAATGTTTGAAATCCACCAATGAAGGTAATGATCGACATGTGGATAGTGGATGCTCAAAACACATGACTGAAAACAAAAAGCTATTCATAGCCATTAAAGAAAAAGATAGTGGCAATGTCATTTTGGGAAATAATGCCAAGGGTAAGGTAATTAGCATTAGAATTATTGGTAAGAAAGGTTGCTCCCTTATTAATAATATTCTTTTAGTTGAAGGATTGCAACATCATTTTTTGACTATAAGTCAATTATGTGACAAAGGTAATAAAGTCACTTTTGACCCTAAAGAATATTGAGTTACCATCTTGATGGATAAGAAGGTAGTCTTTAAGGATGAAATGAGTTAATTGACTTAGATAATTTGCTAATCAATCCTTTAAGCATCTTGTCTATATTAGTAATGAAGCTGGGCTTTAGCATAAAAAACTTGGTCATGCTAGCATGGAGTTTCTACAAAGTTTATCAAAAGGAGATTTACAAATGATAAGACATATGGATCTTGCCAATGGGGAAGCAATACCAAACTTCCTTCAAAGTAAAAAATATTATAAGTACTTCTAAACCTCTTTAACACATCCATATAAACTTAATTTGACCTACTAGGAATGCTAGTATTGGTGGAAAGCATAATACATTTGTCCTAGTTGATGACTACTCTAGGTTCACTTGGGTATCTTTTCTTGCTCATAAGAATGACACTTTTAATACTTTTAAAAGTTTTCCTAAAAAAGTTTAAAATGAAAATGGTTACTTCATTTCTTCTATTCAGAGTGACCATGGAAAGCAATTCCAAAATGAGTCTTTTGAAAATTATTATTTAGAGAATGAGATTTCTCACAACTTTTCTACTCCTAAAACATCATAACAAAATAGTGTTATAAAAAGGAAAAATAGGACAGTGGTAGAGATGGCTAAAATGCTCACGAGCATTCTTTGTCTAATTACTTTTGGGTCGAAGTCATCAATTCCTCTTGTTATATTACAAATTGCATTTTCAAAAGACCAATTCTAAACAAAGCTTCTTATGAGCTATGGAATGGTAGAAAGCCTAAGCTTTCATACCTTTAAGTGTTTAGGTGCAAATGCTACATTCCTAATACTAAGGGCAACCTTAGAAATTTTGCTTCTAAAATAAATGAAAAGAATCTTTCTTGGCTACTCCACTGCTAGCAAAGCTTATAGGGTATTTTAACGAAAGTACTCTGGTTCTTAAAGAGTTTATGAATATTTTATTTGATGAATCAAGCAAACTTGATCTTGGGAAAGGTTCTCTTGTTGATAATCTCATAGGTGACTTTGAGAAGTTGGAGCTTAATTCAACTTCAAAAGAAATTATGATTGATTTTAAAGATAACAAGCCATCATAAGAAGTTGAGACATCCAAGAGTTACCTAAGGATTAGAGATTCTCCAAGTATCACCTAAAGGATTTTATCATTGGTGAGACATCCAAGAGAGTAAGTACTAGATCTCAATACTAGATCTCAATTACATGTTTTAGATAATAATCTTGCATTGGTTTCTCAAAGTGAGCCAAAATCACTTGACAAGGCTCTTGACGATGAGAGTTGGGTGATTGCTATGCAAGAAGAACTCAACCAATTTGAGAGAAACAAATTTTGGAAACTTATCCCTAGGCCTAAGGAACACCCGATTGTGAGATACAAATGGATGTTTAGGAATAAGTTAGATGAACAAAGTTTTGTTACAAGGAATAAAGTTAGATTGTTTACAAAGGGTTACAATAAGAGGAAGGCATTGATTATTATGAAACTTTTGCCCCTATAGCAAGATTATAGGCCATTACGATTCTTTTAGCGTTTGCATATCACATGAATTTAAAACTTTTTCAAATGGATGTGAAGAGTGTTTTTCTAAATGGTTTTATTGAGAAGAAAGTTTATGTTGAACAAACTTTGGGTTTTGAGTCTCATGTTTCTCCAAATCATATTTTGAAATTAACTAAAGTCTTATATGATTTAAAACAAGCTCTAAGAGCTTGGTATAAAAGGCTTAGTTCATTTCTTTTACAAAATGATTTTGAAAAAGGCAACGTTAGTACTACTTTGTTTGTAAAAAGGCATAACAAAAATACATGCATTGTATAAATATATATTGATGACATTACATTTGGTGTTGCTAATGAATCTTTTTGTCAAGAATTTGCTAAGTGTATGACTAGGGAATTTGAGATGGGCATGATAGGTTAGCTCAAGTTCTTCCTTGGTCTTCAAATTAAGCAAACCAAAGAGGGCATCTTCATCAACCAAGCTAAGTACACCAAGGATCTACAAAAAATGTTTGGCATGGATGGATGCAAAGTAGCAAAGACTCCAATGAGTGCAACTATGAAGCTAAACAAAGATGAATTGAATAGAAGAGCACTTTTGAAACTTTCCAATTCATAAGTGAATGTTTAGTTTCTTAGTTTAGCAAGAAGCAATTTTTGATTGCTTTATCCACCGCTGAAGTTGAATATGTAGCGACGGATTATTGTTGCATCCAAGTTTTTTGGATGAAACAACAACTCAACGATTATGATAAAGATGTTGATCACATTCTCATCAAATGTGAGAACATAAGTGCAATAAATCTTTCTAAGAATCTCATCTAACATTCAAGAAGCAAACATATAGACATTAGACATCATTTTCTTAGAAATCATATGCAAAATGGTAATGGGGTGTTAGAATTTATTAACACTAATCACCGACTTACAGACATTTTTACTAAACTCCTTAATAAAGAAAGATTGAACTTTATCAAGAGGGAGCTAGGGAGGCTAGATAGAAGTCCCTTTGGGTGAAAATTGATCTCATTTTATGTACTTCATTATTTTCTTTTTATCAATATTGATTCATTGGTTGATATGATTGGTAATTGATTGATAATTTTGTCATTGGATGTTTTGGATGTGTTAATTCATAGTGCAGTTATGCTTTTCAATGCCAAATTACTTGAATTAATCATCACAACATTAAGTTGATCACATCTAGTATGGGCCAATACTTTTTTCTTATTATTTTTGAAGTGTCTTGCAATTCACAATCGAGATTATCCCTTTATAGTCGTTATTTACTATTCCACCTCAAAAATTTTCATCTCTATCAATTCGCTGTTGCGATTTGAGATTACCACCATTAAATTTCAAATTTATTGACTGTTGACTTCACTAGTTTCCAAGGAAATTTTATCCATTACTCAAAAAATTCATAATTAGTTATTGTGATAAGGCAGTAACGACCACGAAATTTTGAAACCTCTAGCATCATTTGATTTGTCATTCAAACGGTCTTTGTTTCACATTTAATCCATTTCCTTACCATTTTTACTCTCTTCTCTGTTTATATAAGCCATTTATACACTCCTTTATTTCATTTTTATCATCCTCTTCATCAACCCTCACCTATCTTCTCAAATCTCTTTCAAATGCTCCCAATTTCTAATCTCATGGCTCTCAAAAGCATACTAGAGTAGAAAAGGGTAAGGCAATTACCCAACCTCAAAGCCCTCTTCCACTAAATAAGGGATCACTAAATAAGAAAATGAGAGATTGAAAGCCAATTGTAGCAAAATCATCTAACCAAACAAGATTCCATCCATCTTTCTCCTTGAATCTCTTGATATCAAAGAAGAAATTCATGCCTTTCTTTCAAACCTTGACTGGAATGAGTTCATATTCTGAGATGAACCAGGATACAAAGAAATCGGCCAAGAATTTATGTGCACTGTAACTCTAAGCTGAAAGGTTGCATGTAAGGCAGATGCGTATGGGATGGTTTTTAGGGCCTTTAGGAATCCTTACTTTATAACCTTTGTTCAACTCTTTTCTCTTTTCAACCTTCAAATTGAAGATAATATTTCATTTCTTATCTCTGCTTTTGATATCATTTATTCAAAATTTTAGTCTAATATTTCTATCGAAACCAAACATGACCCCAAAACCTTTCTAGCTAAATACATCAAAACCCTTATAAATTGACTCCTCCATAAAATCATCATATTTTCCATTAATGTTAGGGGCGATGGAAATGATAAAGTTTTCTACAAAGATTTAGCATTCCTTTTCTGCCTCACCAAGAACAAACCAATCCAAAATAGGGAGATATTTTATGGATCAATTGATCCACATGAGCATAAAACCAAAAAACCAATTTCTTCTCCCTTTGCATATCACAACCATTTATAGGTGTGTGGGAGCTTTGAATGAGGAAAATGAAAAATTCCTCACCAAGAAATATGTTCCCTCTCAAAACTTCCTTGACTTGCCTTACTTGATAAATGTCAAAGTCATCCATCCCGACACATATGTCTACACCTCTGGATCTTTTGGGGCTAAGAAGCAAAAGACTACTCATGCTTATAAGAGAAAAAGGCTCATGATTAAGGAAGTTACCAAATACCTCATTTCATCTCCTAAGCCAAAGGAAAAGCCTAAACCAAAATCTTATTCCATATCTCTCTCTTCAATCAATAAAAAATTGGATAAGGAGATAAGAAAGCTTAAGAGAAGATTTCTTCTTCTTCTTCTCTCTCACCTTTACATTGATTTGGTAGATCGTCAAAAGAAGGTAGGTGCAACTCCTTATTATCTTCCTGATTTTGAGGAATGGGAAGAAAACGAGGAGGAAGAAAAAGGCCAAAAAATGAAAGGAGATGAGGCACAAGGAGGAGGAGATGAAGAAATTAGAGATAATAATGACAATGATGAACATATCTCCTACCTTCTAATTTTATACTTAGGGTTGTAATCTTTTTTTATTTTTGTTCATTTCATTTCCTGTGTCTAGCCTAAATATCTAATTAAACATTTTTATGTTTAACTTGTTTTTTTTTTTTTTGTACTATTTAATATAATCAATGTTTAAAGTTTGTTCTCTCCATAGTTGTTTAATGTTATTTTTGTTTTCATAACATCATAGTTATCCTTATAATTAAAATTGTTCTCTTTTTTTATCTTAACGAAGGGGGAGAGTAAAATTGCATGTTATCAATTAAGGGGAGTAAGCTTATATGTTATCAATTAAGGGCGAGTACGAATTGAAAGAGAGCATTTCAATAAGTTTAAATTGTTAAACATTGTTAACCATTTTAACTTCACACTTACGCATCCATTATCCCTTGCCAAATTAATCTAAGTTGTCAAAATAAAAAAGGGGGAGATAGTTGGACTAAATTGGTCTAACCTAAGTTAAAACTATCTTTTGATCCTAACAATGTAGATTGATATGTTTTAACATCAATTTCAAGTGTTGATTTGTAGATTTTTAGATAAGTTTGCGTTGAAAGTCGAATGGAAGTCTAAGTCTCAAAGATTGCAAGTGGCATCCTAATTCATGATCACGAATTAGGATATCACGACCGCTATCCTACAAAAGATTGAGCCAAGTTGAAATAAACAGTTATGCGGTGTATATCGCGTTCACTATTGTGACTACAAATTTTGCATTAGTTTGCAAGGAATCAAGTCCTCAACTAGACTATGCCAAGTGTCTTAAAGAACCATTGGAAGATCAAAATTTGCTAGGGTGAAATGTTGGTCGAGACAGCGATTTGTTGAAGCAACATCTCTATGTCAAACCAAAGATTTTATGGTGAGCATCGCATCCAAAGGAAATAAATCACGATTGTAAATTTCACTATGGCTCGAGGGACATAACGATTATTTTTCTTAAAGAACTAATAGTTATGTGCCACGTGGACTAACCATTAGATATAAATGAGATTCATTACCGTGAATTAAGCAAATTTAATGTAATGTGAGAAATCGAGATGGTGAATGCCTAGTCATGATTGTGAAACTGTCTAACAAGCATTTAATGCAAGATCTGCATAGCATACCTTTCAGATTTAGACATAATTTTATATGTTACTTCTCTTTGGTGGTTGTAGCCTATAAGTACTCCACCGAATGGACTTGAATAGAAGAGAATAACATTTAATATAGCAAAACTCTTGTAATTTTGTTTCTCATCCTTTGTACACTCATTATCTTGTTTATGAGTTGTTATTATTTGATGTGATCATTAAACACCATAGGGTTTGGGTTTGAGAGTTAGCCTTTATTGTAAAACTCTTGTATAGGTTAAGTGTGAGCCTGGGAAAATACTTGTAACGTTGAGTGTGAGCCTTAAAACACAAAGTGCAAGATTGTGTGTGAGCCTTGAAGCATAAAGTGTAAAAGTTTGGTATAAGTTTGAGAAACACCATGTAGTGATAATGAAATATCCAATTGGAAGAATTGGAAAACGAACGTAGGTTTTGTTTATACTTGAACCACTATTAAATCATATGTCTTTTATTCTTCTCCCACTTCTTCTATTTCCTTCTCAACAAACCTTCCCTCCAAAATGTTAAATTTTCCACTAATTCAACCCATTTTTTAATGCTTAAGGGCCAATATAAACAATCAATAAATCTAGTTCTATCAAACAAAGACAAAAGTAAGAAGAATTACATTGTAATAATGTTCATAATAATTGTATTCAGAATAAGCATGAACTCCCTTTCAAAAGCAAGGTTTAAAAAAAGTATGTAAAATTTGAAACAAGTGTTGTAAATATTATACCTAAATAAATTAATATGCTATGAAAAAATATGGACAACCATGCATGAAAAGTATGTACACGTGCAACTTCTTATTAATAAATGACATATTACTACAGTTAATATATGAACTGGTATTGAAGAGATATATATTATAAAGAGTATTGTTCATATGGCTCAAAACATAATTATATTCTTCTTAAAAGATCAAATTACTTCTTTAACATACTAAAATTTAGATTCAAATAATTAATTTATAAATAGATTGGTCATATATATATATATATATATATATATATATATATATATATATATATATATATATATATATGTGTCATTTAGGAACCACAAAAGGTGAATACATGTACTGATATAATAGACTAAAAGT
>CATIWR010149783.1:0-18714 GCA_949677035.1 Omphalea diandra
TATAGCCCTATTGCTCCCTTCATCCTGTTTTTGATTGAATGGATGGATTATAGTTGTACAGATGCCCTCCCTAGTTATTTAGGCCTTCTCCACATACTTGTTTATAAGGTGGGTTGATATCTGTTTCAGCTTATTGATAAAAGATACCCATTTTTTTTCCTTATTTTAAGGACAGATTAGAGTGCTATATACGTATGGTATTGAATTGCAGTTTTTTAGCTGCTTTTGTTTCCCCTCTTAAAAAAATTAAGGAAACTCTTAATTTATATTTTATTCAGGTATATGTTGATGGAGTGCCTACATTGTCTTCTAAAGAAAGAAAGGCCACGCTAAGGGAATTTTATGGTCTGCTCACAAACTTGTTAACAATTTGTTGTGCAACCTTTTTTTTTTTTCTTCTTTAACATCTGAATGCATTCAGTTGAAAATTTCTTGCAGCTATTATATACCCTTCACTTAGGCTGCTTGAAGGAGAGTTGGTTGAATCGGAAGAAAATTCTAAGAGAAGCCAAGAAACTGAAGTTTTGAGTACGAAGAGAGTGGAAGACTACAGGAAGCGATTAGTTAATGACGGTGATAGAGATGATGAATGTGGGATTTGCATGGAAGATAGTGCAAAGATGGTGCTACCTGGCTGTGGGCACTCCTTATGCATCAGCTGCTTCCGAGACTGGTACCATCTATTCTCATTTCTGTCAAAAACTTAATGTAGACTGCTTATGTATCAACACATCAGTAGTAGCCGCTGATATGTATATGAGTATTTCTGGTATAATTTACTTCCATTTTTACAGGAGTGCAAGATCTGAGTCCTGCCCTTTTTGTCGCAGCAATCTTAAGAGAGTGGACTCGAGAGATTTGTGGGTTCTAGTTAATAATTGTGATATAGTCGACAAAGTTGCTCTTGCAAGAGAAAATCTGAGGCGCTTCTACTTTTACATTGAAAAACTTCCACTTTTAATGCCAGAGACTCATGCCTTTATATTTGATTACATGATCTGACTTACAGAGGAAAAATATAGTAAACCATAGGCACTGCCAGCCACCCGTTGCACATAAAGAACAGTGTGGAGAGCTTTGCTCACATCCACCATGGCTGGTTTAGAAGAAAGAAGATGTTTCGGGTTAGTTGTATATGATTAACTGGACCAGTGGTTGGATTCAGATGAGCCTTGAACCATTTGATGGAGCAGTAACTATTGAAAGTACATCAAATCATCCATGCTTAGCAGGGACGAAAGCACAGATTAAGCACCTGTAAGTATATGGCAAGTGGATAGATGTAAATAAAAAAAAGAAAAAAGAAAAAAAATGTATGCTTGGCATTCAACTCAGCTTTTTGGAACCTGAGTGTTACAATGGACATAGCTAGAAATTTGCTTTGTGTATTTAGGTTCCTGCTTCTTATTTTATGTTGTATGAATTAAATATATTTTTATATCATGATACTTACCAAGAAATTGCTGATGTAATGTCATGGCTTACTGATTGTTTGTTTTGGTTCAACTGGTGAAGAAGCTATACTGGGCTGCATTTGACTTCTGTCTATATATAATTTATTTTTCCTCCCTTTTTTTCATCCTTAGAACACCTGAGGTAGTTGAGAGTCCAAGAAAATGACTCATTTTCTAGTTGTTCAACTCAGAAACTAGAAGGGCAGGTGAATAATAGCAATCATGGTTTTTACGGCTAAAAAAGCTAGAGTTCTGTATTGCAGCAACCTCTCATTTAACTTTGTTAGCAATGTCATACCAGGTGAGAAATTATGAATCATGAATATAGGATTAGGATTTTGATTATCAGTATGCAATTTGGTTCCTTAGAAGATATTTTGGGTTTACTTTACAATGGTGAATAGATGATTTAGTAATGCCCTTGACTGCAAGCAAAAGACTGCTTTCATGTTAATCTTGCTTGGTTTAACTTTGGGATTTGTTAAGTATCACTTGACTATCTTTTAAGCATGGTACTAGTGGCATTAGTGTGCTCATTGCTTAGTTAAACATATAAAAAAACCATCCTTTGATTGTCCGAAAAATTGATATATAATGTATTTTTTAAAAAAAAAAATCAAAGTCAAAATTGAAATTGTTAATTTTTTTTAAATTCATTTCGGTCGATTTGGTTTCTCAGATCCCTCTGCTTAGTATGATGGGATTGTCATTTTTTAGCTCCATCCTTTCAAGTATGTACAGTTGGACTTTGGGAAGTTAAAGATGATTCATTGTAAGATTGGGCCAATTGTCCAAGCCCAGTTACTGAAATGAAAAACCCAGCTCCAGCAACAGTTTTCATGAGTGACACATACAATCCCTCACGCTTATACTAAGTCATACTAAAAAGTCATTCTAGTGTTAAAAAGGTCATTCTTTCGTTAGTTAAACATGCATTGTAGGTTTAATGAGAGAAGTAGTATAGGTAGGGGTGAGCAAAACCGAATCGAAACTGAAAAACTGAACTAAATTGAGTGAATTCGGTCTATTCTGTTTAGTTTAAAAATAAATTTGGTTCGGTTCAGTTTAAAAAAATAGAGAAATTCAGTTTTCAATTTCGGTTCGGTTTAGAATTAAGAAAATCGAATAAATCAATTTATTGGTTTTTTTTTTAATTTATCTTTTAATTTGAGTTTAAAAAACTAAAAATAAATTGTTCTATATAAGATAAAAAAAAAGCCCAAATTAATTTAATACAATTACAGCCCATTAAGAGCCTAAAATCGAAAATAGAACCGAACTAAATCGCTTTTATTCGGTTCTATTTACTTTGATTTTTCGTTAAATTTCAGTCGGTTCGGTTTTAAAAAACTAAATTTAGTCTAGTAGTAGAGAGAATATAAGAGTGCGATTAGAGAGAGAAAGAGCATACACTTTAAATACATAAGCTCAATCTTACAGAAAGATAGGAGTTGTGAGGAAGATATTGTCCATCAAATTAAAGCATGAGGGACTAAATAGAGAAACATTTCAGGTATATTGTGTGATTATAAGATTTCATATAAACTAAAATAAAAAGTTTATTGCACTACAGTAAGATTCGTTATGATGTATAAGAGTGAATATTGGGCAATAAAGGCACAACAAGTTTTCAAGATTAGAGTAGCGAAAATGAGAATGCTCATATAGGTGTATAACCATACTATAATAGATAGAGTTCATAATGAATGTATTAGGGATAAAGTTAGAGTTGCCCCAAATAAGTTGAGGGAAGAGAGATTGAGATGATTTGGGCATATGAGTCGTCATCCTGTAGATGCATATGTTAGAAGAGTAGAACACATTAAATTAGACATAGCTAAGATGGAAATGGGTAGACCTAAGATCATATAGAAAAGAGTAATTTAGAATGACCTAAGGGATGTTTGGTTGCCAGAATTTAACATTCCTATTTGGAATCACATTACTGGAAAAATAAATTTCTAGGAATGTAGTTCTAGAAATGTAAGATTTTTAATATTTGGTTAGATATAAAATTTCCTATGAAATTAAAATTAATGTGTCTGATTTATTTCTAGGAAAATTGAAAAATATTAATTCAGATTACTATCATGTCTCTAATGCAATTGTATATTTATTTAATCAATTCATATATTTTATACAATAAAATTTATCATAATGATCAATTTAGTATAAAATATAAATATTATTTAAAAAACTAAATAATTATAAATTTATCATGATGATCAACTCAATATAAAATGCATATAATCTTCAAATTTTATCATATAAAATTCATCAAACATGTTAACTAGCAAAGATAAGCAATCAAATATATAGTTTCAAGATAATAAAATTTAAAAAATCTAAAAAATATCTAATTACGTAATAAATAATAAAAGACTTCACCTTCCAATAATTTTATTTTGGTTTAGTAAATAAAATTACATATAAGGTTATATATGTCTATATATTATATTAATTAAGGATATAATTGTCTATGCATAATTATATAATTTTAAAATAGATATGGGAAAATAGTTTTTCCCCTCCTTGAGATGAAAAAGTAAGGGATTATGGTTCACCTGTTCAAGAATTTGACTTTTTTTGGGAATGTAATATTTTGTGCAAACCAAACACTTTACTATATTTAATTAAATCATCTCTCACTTTTCAATATCATATTAAGTCATCCATTGGATTTGTTTTGCTACTCTAAAAAGTCATTCCGACGTTCATATGAATTTAACAGAAAAAAAACAATCTTTAATACCGAAAGGATCTTTTAGTATAATAAAATAAATGTGAGAAATAACTTAATATAATATTGAAAAGTTACAAACGATTTAGTTAAATATAACAAATATTAAGGAGTTTAGAGTAATTAATCCATATATCAATATATATTATTAATTATAGTTTGAGAGTTAGTTTTAAATCATTGTCTTTATCAAATAATTGTATATAATAAAACCATGTGTCATTATTTTATACAGTCACGTGCTATTATTTTATATTATATTATAAACAATTGCCATATTTAAAAATTTATAAATAGGAAATTAAAAAATTCAATTGTCATAGAAAAAAACTTTAATCAAGAAACTATCAAAATTACTCCTAATGACAAAAAATTTCAAACATATAATTAATATATAAGTGATATTTAAACTTCTTATATAATATTAATACTTCTTATTAAACTTCTTATATAATATATAAGTGATAATTAAACTTTTTATATAATATTTTTCTAAAAATTAGATTAAAAAAATTATAGTAACAACTATATTTATTATAAAAGTAGAATATTTTTCTCAAATACAAAAGTAAAAATATAAATCGATATAGTAGAAACACTATTATAATGGGTTAAGAGTTACTCCTTCCAATCCGTTTACTTTATTGATCAAGCCAATATTAAGTTTTTTTTTTCTATTATCATTTTTATTCTTTTGATTTGTTATTAAAGTAGTTCACGTTATCCGTTGGTGCCTTAGAAATGGGGAGGGGGGACTGAATTGGGAAAAAATAAGTAATAAAAATAAAAACTAAATGTGAAAATGGATGAAAATTAAGACACAAGATTTATAGAGGTTCGACACAACTAGTCAATCATTGTGCAGTTGCCATTTGATTGGCCCCTTCTAGTAATGTTCCAAGTGATGAACCTGTGAGCATCCTCAAAGCATGGCTTTTGATTTTAAAGCCTTGCTATAATTATTGTTGTAGTTTATATTCCCCTTAGTGATTGATTTCTAAAACTGATTGACATCTATTTTGAAGGTTGGAGTATGCTCTATCAAACCAGTGTTGGTAGCATCAAAACACCTAGCCAAGTCATTTGGCCTAATCTTGTACTTTTTCCCAAATAACTTGATTGTGTTTGCTTCAGCATAAACTTTGCAATCATTCCTTAAGACATCTTAGGTTATCAGAAACTCCACAGTTAGCTCCAAACATGAAGGTTCTCTGATGTGGCAAAATAGTTCCCACCCAATGCCTATCATCAAATCCTAAACTTGGTCTGCCAAATTGTATCTTTATAGGTCATTCCATTCTAAGAACTTTCCACCACAAAGCTATCACTTAAGCAATTTTTGAGCCATGGTCTTATCTTCATTGGTTTTGCGAGATAACTAATGAATTAGAGGAGCAGTTGCAGGTTTAAAGCCAGGTTTAAGAGCATGCTCTGTTTTGATGGCCTTACCTTTTCCTTTAGATTCTTGAGATGTTTTGTCTTTTTTGGTTTGTTGTTGGGTTATAGAGGGTTCTATAACTCTCTTCTTTTGTTGAGCCTTCATGGAAGTTAGTTTTTCTTTAGTATCAGAGCTAAGAGAACAAAGGTTAGGGGTTCTTTGTAGCTGGTTTTTTATATCTCTTGACAAAGTCAGGTTTGAGTACCATTGTGAGTGTGATTGAGTGATTGATGCAAATGAATATATAGTAGAATTTAAGAGAGATGAAGAGAAAGCAAAGAAATAGTAGAAAGTAAAACTAATTTTAAGGTTTAAGGGGTTTAAATAGAAGTTTAATGGGTTCCCCTTTTAAAAAATATGACCATTGAGAATATTCAATAGTTGTTGCGAGTTAGGCAATAACTGTTGGACATGATCATTAGCTTGGTCTTGCAAGAGATCTTCACCCAACAATGGTGGTTAGTTCGCAACGACCATTGAAATGGTGACAATGGTTATTGGGAATACCCAACAATCATGGAGACCAATAGAATGAAATTGAAAAACTTACATGTAAGACAACGGTGGTTGTGAGATACGCAATGGTCGTTGGCTATGTTTCTGAGTCAAAAGCTTCGTTCAAAATAGATTTTTCAATGAGACAACCATTTTGAAAGCTTAGCTGATAAATATTATTGATCAGATTCAATGAAATGATCATCAATTCAACTAACATTTAAACAATTTAATAAAAAACATACACAATTAAAATCTTTAGTTATTGAATCTAAATACTTTAATAGTGATCAAATATCATCACATGCAACAAGAATTATAAATGGACTGCGAAGGAGATGAACCTGTTTGAAGCTATTCCATGGTATTTCCATTAATCATATCAAGTTCTCTTTTGGTGAATTACATCATTAAATCACAATGAGGTTTAGTGAAAATATCTTCCAATTGATGATTAGTATCAATAAATTCCAACACAATATTATCAATATTAGCATGATCCCTAAGAAAGTGATGTCTTATGTCTATATGCTTACTTCTAGAATGTTGAAAGAGATTTTTAACAAATTTATGGCACTAGTATTATCACACTTAAAAACAACTTAATTTACAATAACTTTGTAATCAAGAAGTTATTGTTCCATCCATAGGATTTAGGCATAACATAGGCCAACTGTTATATACTCAGCTCCAGTAGTTGATAAAACAACTGAGTTGCTTTTTGTTATTTCAAGACATTAAGCACTGACCAAGTAATTGACATGTGCCCAAAGTGCTTTTTTTTTTTTTTTTTTAATCTAAGGTACACCTAGTAAAATCAACATAAGAAAATGCATTCAGTTCAAATGAGGAGTTTTTAAGATACCAAAATCTTAAGTTAGGAGTACTCACAAGATACTTAAGTATGTGTTTCACAACATGTAAGTGAGACTCTTTAAGATTAGATTGATATCTAACACATGAGCAAACACTGAACATAATATCAGGACCAGAGGTTGTGAGATACAATAAACTACCAATCATACCTCTGTATAGCTTTTTATCCATATTCTTACCATGTTCATCCATGCCTAGCTTGATGTTAGTGGTCATAGGTGTTTTACAAGGTTTGTTGTTGTCCATGCTAAATTTTTTGATTAGTTTCTTTTGTATATTTGGCTGAGTTGATGAAGATTCCTTTTTTTCTTTATTTGATTTGTAATCCAAGGAAGAATTTGAGTTCTCCCATCATGCTCTTTTCAAACTCACTCTTCATTACTTTAGAGAAATCTTCACATAAGCAAACATTTTGTGGCACCATATATGATATCATCTACATATATTTGCACTAATAATATGTCCCCTTTCTTTTTCTTAGAAAAAAGAGTTATATCTACTAAAATTTTAGAGAAATTTTTTTTTGACAAGAAAGTTTCTCAATCTCTCATACCAAGCTCTTGAAGCTTGCTTCAAGCTATATAAGGCTTTGGTTAGCTTGAACTCATGACTAGGAAAACAATGGCTTTCAAAACCACGAGGTTATTCAACATAAACTTCTTTTTCAATGTACCCACTGATAAAATCACTTTTGATATCCATTTTATATAACTTGAAATTCATGTAAGATTCAAGTGCAAAAAGAATTTTAATGGCTTTAAGTCTAGCTGCAAGTGTAAAAGTCTCATCAAAATCAATCCTTTCTTCTTAGTTATAACCTTTAGCTACTAACTGAGCCTTGTTTCTAACAATGACTCTATGTTCATCAAGTTTGTTTCTACAGACCTATTTGGTTCTAATAATAGAATGGTTATGAGATCTAGGAACTAAGGTCCACACTTTGTTTCATTTGAATTAATTGACTTCTTCTTGCATAGCAAGAACCTAATGCTCATCTCTAATAGCCTCATCTATGGTCATAGGCTCAATAAGGGATACCAAAGCAATATTAATACACGTATTTCTAAAATATGATCTAGTTATTACCCAAATTGATAGATCACCAATGATAAGATCTTTTGGGTAAACTTTCTTAAATTGAGTCCCTTTCCAACTGAGTTTGCTCTTCCCTAGGAGTTGGAGGAGATGGATCTTCATTTCTTTCATTTCTCATGTCTTGTAGCTTATCCACTCTTTTTCTTTCTTTTCCATTGTTTAGCATACTCAAAGGACCCGTAAGATCATCAACATCTTCTTCTTTTCTTGAAAAAAGTGAGGTCAAATTCATCAAATATAACAAGCATAGACTCCTCTACAATAAGATTTCTTTTGTTGAAGACTCTATACCCTTTGCAAAGGGTAGAGTAACTAAGGAAAATTCCTTCATCGAATTTGGAGTCAAACTTACCAAGGTTGTCTTTAGTGTTTGCAATAAAACACTTGCAACCAAAGACTCTGAAGTATGCAATCTTGGGCTTTCTATTGTTCCATAACTCATAGAAAATTTTCTTTAACAAGGGTCTCACTAAGACTCTATTCAAGACATAGCAAGAAGTATTTACAGCTTCAACCCAAAAATAGTTAGAAAGACTATACTCATTCAACATAGTTCTAGCCATTTCTTGAAGAGTCTTATTTTTCTTTCCATTACACCATTTTATTGAGGTATTTTAGGAGTTGAGAAATTGAGTGTGATATCATACTCATCACAAAAGTTATGAAACTTAGTATTCTTAAACTCACCTCTATGGTCACTTCTAACAAAAGATATTTTTCAAATCTTTTTGGTTTTGAATTCTCTTGGCAAAGGATTTAAAAACATAAAAACAAGAATCCTTATGAGATAGGAACAACACCCAAGTATATCTAGAAAAATCATTTACAATGACAAATGCATAATGCATGCCTCCTAAACTAGTTACCCTAATGGGGCAAAAAAGATCCATATGAAGCAATTGTAAATGGTCTAGAAGAACTTACCTTCTTCTTGGCTTTGAATGAGGATTTAATTTGCTTACCTTTTTGATACGCTTCATAAACTCTTTCCTTTGTAAACTTGATTTTAGGTAGACCTTCAACCAAGTATCTTCTCTTTAGCTTATTAAGGAGTTTCATGATAGCATGTGTTAGCCATCTATGTTAGGTTTTACCTTTATCAACTATTGAAACTAAACACTTTGCATTATGGTTAGCAAGAGAGTTTAAATCAATCACATGAATATTTTAAACTCTTCTACTAATGAATAAAATTTTGTTTTCACTAATTCTTGATACATAACATGTTTGTAGCTCAAACATGACTCTAAAGCCTTTGTCACAGAGTTAATTTACACTTAGCAAATTGTATTTGAGTCCATCAACAAGTAGTACTTTATCAAGAATAGGTGAGTCATCATCCTTACCAATTGTACAAATGTCAGTAATGTTGGCTTTGTCATTGTCTCTAAAAGACACATTTCTAAGGCCTTCAATTTTTTCCAATTTTATGAAGACCTTTCTTTCTCTTATCATGTGCTTTGAACATCTACTGTCAAAATACCACTCTTGCTATCCAACTTGGTATTGTAGCCTAATCCATACTTGATGGATGGAAAGCGTAAAGGATGGAGTCTAACTTCTCCTTTCCTTTAGTGAACTTGCTGAGACTATCCTTTAGCTTAAGGTTCTCAACTATGAGAGACTACCTTTTTAGTTAGAGTTTCTTGACCCTTAGCATATTCTTTTAAAGATTTATTCTTTTTTTTTTTTTGAAGAGAAGAAGAGTTGGACTTGAGAGTTTTAATACCTATAGTGAGTTTGGTAGTTATAGAGTACAACTTATTTCTAAAGTAAGAGTTAAAAGGGTTTGCCTTCTAGAGTAAGAGTTAAAAGGGTTTACCTCTTTGTCACCATCACTGTCACTGTCTTTGTTGGATGTGTGTTCACTTGAGGATTCATTTGATTGCTCCTTAGTTGACATAAGACAAAGGTTGGCAAGTTCATTTCTTGTCTTATCTTCATCAGGTTTGAAATCACTATTGTCATATCAAATGACTTTGTACACTTCTTTTCCTTTCTTAGAGGTGTATTTTTTGAAAGAGAACTTGCTTTTATTGATCTTAGGGCAATCTAATTTTATATGCTCTTTCTCATTGCATCCATAGTAAGTGAGTTGACTCTTGATGCTTCTCTTCTTATAACTCTTTGCCTTTCTACCCTTTTTGTTTGAAAGGAATCTCTTTATTTTATTGATGATGAAGAAAAAATATTGGTCTTCATTACTATCTTTATCACCACTAAAAGAGGGATATGTTAGAAAAATAAGAAGTAGATGAAGATTAAAAATGTACCTCTTTGGCTTTCAATGTCAAGTCTTTCTTTCTCATCTCTGTGTTTTTAGCAGGCTTTTCAAGAGTGATCTCATAAGGCAATAACTTTCTCATGAGCTCATCAAGTGATAAGACTTCCAGTTTGTTAGCTTCCACTATAACTATCTTTTTAGCTTTTTACTTATCATTGGAAAGTGTTCTTAGAATCTTTGCTACCATGTCCTCATTTATATATGATTTTCCCAGTGTCTTAAGAATGCCCACAATATCTATGAATCTGTTGCACATCTCTGTAATAGTTTCACCAGGTTGGTATACAAATGTTCCATACATGTATGTATGCATTTGTATCTTTTTCTTTTTTACTTCATTCGGTTCTTCATGCTGAGTTTACAATGTGTCCCATATCTCTTTGGTTGATGTACATATTTGTAACTTAGCATACTGAGACTTAGGGACTGCATATAAAATAACACGCATTGCTCTTTTATTCTTTAGGTTTGCCTTCTTTTCTTCAGTAGCCCATTCACTTTTTGGCTTTCGTACAAGAACATCTCCCACTTGCTTTGTTGGAACCACTCTTCCTTCTTTAACAATGTCCCATAAGTCAATGGTTTCACTGTCAAGGAAGCTCTCCATATGATTTTTCTAGTGATCATAGTCATCTCCCTTGAAGAATGAAGGTTTGTGGATGAATTGTAATTCTTCATGACTTGTCATAATCTTTACTCTGATCACTTAAGTTTTGATCAAAAGGCCTACTCTGATACCAATTATTGTCCCTTAATGCCCTAAAAAGGGGGAGAGGAATTGAATAAGGCAATGACAAGTAATACAAATTAAAACTCAATATAGAAATAGATGAAGAATCAAGAGACAAGATTTATAGAGGTTCGGTACAACTAGTTTACGTCTTCTCCTCTAGTATTTCTACTAGAGTCTTCACTATCTTGATAGCTTAAGGTGCTATCAACAACCTTTACAAAAGTAAGTTTTTGAGCACTATCAAACCTTTACAAGTGATAGATTCTTAGGCTCTATCAACCTCTTACAAGAAGTTTACACATACTACTTAGCCTTAACCCAAAGTAGTTTTCAGGTACTACTTTAAACCTTTCATAAGATATAGTTTTTAAGGTTTCCCAACCTAAGATTTTCTTAAACTAGTTTAAGAAGGAAAAACTTTCTAACTCAAGCAATAAAGACACTTTTAAGTACTCTCATAAGGTATGCTTGAAAAGGCTGATAATGTGAAGAGAATTTATGAAAGCTTATTCTTCAAACTTTGTTTTAAAGATAACACTTACAAGCTTTAAATAATAAACTTCTCTTTATTGTTAAATCATTCGTTTTTTGTTCACCCTTTTAATTAAGAATAACTTTCACAATAGATTACTCACTTAATGAAACAATTCTCTTTCTCTGTTTGTTGAGAGCAAGTCCTTTTATAGTCTTGAATAAAGAACTAGACATTAGAAAAAAAGTTGTCACTTCACATTACAGTTGTAGGCTATCAACACCCATTAAGTAATCTCCACGCTCATTGCTAAGGCATTAATCATCATTTATTTCATGCAAACGAGTGGTTGTCAAACAAAATACACCTTTAACGATCGTTGGCTCTATTAAAATAGTCATTAGGACTAGTTATTAGAGAGTAGTTGGCTCAAGGCTCCTCCTTTAACTTTTATATTTATGTATTTCACTTTTTCTTCAATGATCATTAGACATAAACAATTGTCATTATTTTTAAGCCTCAATGCCTATTAGAGGAAGATTAATGCTTGTTGTTGATTCCTAGAAAGCATGAACTTCGTGCTCCATTTTACAAGATCTACAAAAATGCTTCAATGGCTGTTGGAGGGTTCGCAATGTCCGTTGGCAGCACCTTCAATGTTTGTTGAGATATGAATGTCGCTTGTTGAGGGGTCCAAAGCTTATAGCTCAAAATAGAACACTTTTTTTCCAGTGCCTGTTGGTGAACTTCCAATGCCCACTAGATATGCTCAATGCCTGTAGAGATATTAAGTGTGCCTCATTAGGAGATCTAGAGATTTTGACATAATTTAAAGAGCTTTTTCAATGCTTATTGTGAAGGGTGAACGACCATTTTGAATTATAAAGAATTTTGCTCAATATAAGGCATTTTGTCCAACACCTGTTGCAAAAGTACAATGTCTCTTGCAAGTCAAGAACAACGCCCGTTACAAGGTCTAATGTACATAGTTATGTCTGAGCACTGGTCCAATGCCTGTTGAGATTATGGGCAACACTTGTTGAGAGGTCCAGAGAGCTTTACTCAGAGTGTTTCTCTAATGCCTATTGTGATATTTCAATGTTTGTTACGAGGTCCATAACGCCTGTTGGAGGTAGACAACACCCATTGGTTTGTTAAGCTGAGTTTGCTTTGGTCTTCACTATCTAACACTTAGAGTTTTCAATCATGATTATGTCTCCAATCATCATAGTTCAAAGAGTTGTTGTTTCTACAAGATCTAACACAAATAACTTGAATGAATGTTACCTACTTGATATGTTTGTGATCATCAAAACAAGACTTGAGATTTTTGAGATTTTAACAATGATAAAACACATATTATCAGTGAATGTCTTTAGAAAAATTTCTCTTATTATGGCAAATTCAAGTATTAAAGATCTACAAAATTTTAAACTTATGCATGTTAAAAAAATATTAAATTTATTAAAAATATTTATTAGTAATAAAGAACTAAAATTTAAATATTATATTTAAAAATTAATTAAATATTATTTAAAATATAAATATAAATATATCTTGTATTGTATAACATACGAATTCACAACTAATATGCAATAATTTGCCAAAAGAAGAAGAGATGAAAAGCACTTGGGTTTACAATGTTTTTACATTTTTTTTCTCTTTTTCTTACTAAATTCCACTTTGCAATATCGCTAAAAGCATAGTTGACATTTTTATATTGTTACTGTAAAAACTATAATTATTGATTAAATTATAATATTTGTAAATTTTAGAGATATTTTTAGTTATTCATAAAAATAGTTAAATCATTTTATTGATATTAATAATATAATAATTATATATTAAAATTTTCAAATAAAAATTTTTCTAAAATTAATTTTGAGTCATAAATTAATTGAAAAAATTTTATTATCACATTTTTTTTTAAAACAATTATGACTAGCTATACCATTCGTACCTTAAAATTTTAATGTCAAATGGTGAGATTGCAGAGAATGAGAGTCAAATTTTTGTTCTTTTTAGTTAATTAGGTTTGGATTGAGTTCATAACTTTGTAATTTTGTAGTTTTTTGGATGATTCTAATACAAATAAATCCAAAGCTCACTGGTGACCATTTATTTCCTCTGTTCAATTGTGATACTGTCATTTTTTCTTTTTAATTTGTCCAAAAATATAAGTCATTTTTTCTTTTAATTGTTAGTTTGATGATTAAACATCTAAAATATCATTCATAGTTATCAAAAATATCAACACTTATAATTAATTTTCACTTTCTTGACTTTAAATTTATATATTACTATATAATTTTTTAGAGTTTCAATGTAATATTTTTTTATTTGAATATCAAAAGTTATCATCATCATCTATACTCTTTTTATGAGTCGGCAATTCCACCATTTTTAAATTATTGTGCACCATATTAAAAAGTCTATTAAAAATATTTTAATAAAAAATAATTAAAAATAATAAAATATCTTAATTTTTATGCAAATTGAAAATGATCTATCAAAATTGGATAAATGTAGTATTAAAAAAATCATTCAGATGTTAATCTTGGTTACAATAACTTCTGTCCATTACTAATCCACTTCATTCTAAGGCGTTCTAGAAGGAAAAATAAGAACTTTTTCTTTTTTTTTTTTTAAGAAAAGCGAAGAAGGGAACCAAAACAAAAAAAAAAAAAATTGTTTGGTGGAATTGGGCCAAATGTGGAATTCCTGATGTTAATGCAGTATCGTTAAGTTCCAAAACCTTTAGAATGACAAATTATATCATAAATTTTTATCTACAATATTTTATAGTTCGGCGATTCAAAATACATGTGACGGTAAATACAAAAATTTTTTTCGTAATTATTGATTTATTTTTTAACAATCTTGCTTCTTTTACTTGAAATATTAATGTTTTGTTTATTTTTTAACAAACATTTTTTTTTACTTTAAATATGCATATTTATGCTTTAAATATACATATTTATACTTTTATACATCTCTTTTTTATTTTTAATTACAACGACATTATTATTATTATTATTATTTCATATGTTTAGTAAAAATAGACTTATTTTTTATAAAAAAATTAATATAAACTGTAGGCTTATTAATTTTAATATTACAAAAGAAATTAAAAATATTAAAATATTTAATTATAAAAAATGAACCTATTATTTACAAAAAATGAACATACAGTTTATAAAACATGAACCTACAGTTTATTGATAATAAATCTATAATTTATACTAAATAAATCTACAATTTGTTCATTTTTTATAAACAATTTAATCAAAATGAACCAACCTACAATTTGTTCATTCTTTATAAATAATTTATATCAAAATGAATCTATAATTTATAAAAAATAAATCTAGAGTTTACAAAAAAATAAACTTACGATTTACTGATAATAAATTTACAGTTTATGCTAAATGAATATACAATTTACAAAAATGAACCTATAATTTACAAAAAATGAACTTACAGTTAATAAAAAATGAACATATAATTTATTGAAAATAAATTTACAGTTTATACCAAAATAAATCTATATTTTACAAAAAAAAATAAATATACAATTTATAAAAAATAAATTCACAGTTTATACCAAATGAATATATAGTTTACAAAAAATAAACATATAGTTTATATAAAAAATGAATTTATAATTTACAGAAAATGAATTTGTATAACTTTTCAAAAGAGTAGATGCACATTTATTGATTAAAAAAATATGCACATTTATTGATTAAAAAAATATCATTCATATGTGATAAACTATTGATCTATATTGCAATATTAACAGGCGTCCGTAATATAATAATTCCTCTAGAATACACAGCCATCTCATGCAGTATTTTTTATAATTCATTCAACATCAAAACTGTGATATTGTAATTATACAATTATGTTGGTGACAGGCACTAAACTGTGAACTCATCACATCAAGGACAGCTAGAAACTATTATCTAATGTGTAATACACTCATATTAAGACAGCAAACAGAAAATGTGCAGAACAAAGAAGAAAATTTTGCCACTAAACCTAGGCATTGGCATATTCCAATTACAAATTGGCTATTGCATTATAATTATTCAGCAACCCCTTGCCAATGAGAACAAAGAGTGAAAATTAGAAAAATGAATTATAAAACAACAAAGTTAAAAAAAAATAATAAGAAGAAGAATAAGAAGAATAATAAGCTGGTAAAGATCAATAAGCACCTGAAGCATCATAGAAGAAGAGCATTAAGTAGAGCTAATATATTCTTTTTCTTTTAACTTTATTTAATTTTTTGTTAAGAAATTAATTTAACTAATAAAAAGCAACACCCCACTTAAGAGAAGTTGCATGGAGCTCATCCTTCCAATTTGTTAATCACCAATCATGCTTATCATCTCTTTCATGTAAAAAAAAAAAATAAAAATAAAAATTCTCTTTAACATAAAGCTATTGATTAGTGGGCATTTCCTTTTAGAGCCATTGAGTTTATTTTTGAATCCTTTTCCCTACCCCACTCTCTAAAAAGGATGCCTTTAAACGCCTTGTTGTTGATAGGTGAACCCTCGATCAATATACTACCAAATCATCAACTAAACTCAATAATTAGTGATTTATCATAGCTCCAACATTGATTAGTCTAGTACTTATATTTTTTTAAAGGGTAAGAAGAGGTTACATCCACCAATGAAGTCCCAAATTCGATGTGTATGCATTTGAATGTAATTCATTACTAGTTGTTTCTTTTTGTTGTTGGTGCAGAACTTAAGTGATCAATTATTGGTGCAAGAAGAAGATAAAATAAAAGGGAAGAAAAATGTGGTTTTTCTTTTTTAAAATGGTGCTTAGCTTAGGTTTAATTAAGAACAAGATGCTATCTTATCAACAACAAATTTGCAGCAAATGGCACAATGGTGACCTCACATCTTTCTTTTGGTTATCATGGCCTCAATCAACGACATAGATTAACTCTCTCTAAATTATCAACTAATCTCCCTTTTGTGTGTGTGTGTTTTTTTTCACGTTCAATGACGTGGAGGAACTGTGTAATATTTCTAGATGGTTTGAAGCATTAATGGTCTTAAAAAAATAAATTTTAAATGTTTTATAAGAAAAATTAGAATTAAGTATTCGAATGAGTTATACGGCGTATAATATATCAAAAATAGTAATGGTTATGTATTATAGGGAAGACAATTGAATTTGACCTTTTTTTTAAATTAAAAATTATTCATCTTAGGCATTTTTAGAAAAATTTATATTTTATTTTTCTATTTATTGTAGATTATTAGTGCCTATATAAATCTTTTTTATGATCATTTGAGCATTTATTCAATAATAATTTTGATTTTAATCTCTCAAAATTTAATGCTAATTATTTTCCAATATTTAATTATTTTTTGAACGCCATATGTATGCTGTATTATTCAAAGCATGTAAAAAGATTAATTATCATTAAATCATCTAGTCATAAAAAATATTATCCTCAACAAAAGTGTAAAAACTTAATTGATGTAGAGAAATTTAATTATAGATAAATACAAATAAAAAATTATAATTTATGTTATTCACTTATTATAGGGTTATATTTATGATGATCAATATTTCACTATAATGAAAATTATAATTACAAATTATTTTTAAAATGTTATTTAATTATAAAAGAGAGTATATAATCATAGATCAAAATATTTCAAAATTAAATAAATACTATAATAAAATTACAAAATATTTCAAAATTAAATAAATACTAGAATAAAATTAAGTGATAGTATTTATAACTTTAAATCTCAATATATAAAACTCTTAATTAAAACCTCTTAGCATATGAAAGGAATTCTCAAAACATTAGATAAAAGCTGATAAATTCTTAAAAAATCTATATTTATTTAGCAAGTTAAAATTAAATAGAAAATTTTATAAGTAAAAAATTTTAAATTAAATAAAAATTTGATACAAATCCAAAAGTAAGTTAAAAAATTTTAATTTTTTATGTGCGGGTGCTTAGGTCATAAGGTGGATTGCCACTTACTTAAAGACCTAATTAGTGGTGAAAATTGGTGTCTTCCAACCCTATTTAACAGAGATTCTTTTTATTAAGCGATTGTAGATTTTTTTCATATAAGTTTTATTAATAAAATGTTTATAAAAGAAACTAATATTTGAAGATTTTGTTAATAATAATTTGTTACTCACAAAATTTTATATTAAAAAATTTAATATTTAAAAAAGAAAATCTTTTATAATTTTTGTTTTAAAATTAGATTTTTAATAGTAAGGCCAAAGATATTATTAATTGCAGAACGCACAGTGTAGCTTATTATGAGCAAGAACTTTTTGTTTTGGGAAATAATCATGAAAATTAGATATTTAGGGAATGTTGGTTCTATATTTTTAAAAACTCTTTTATTTTTTAATTTACAAAACATATAAAAAAATATTTGGTTAAATAATACAAACAATAATTGATAGCTGATAACAACTGTAGTTCAAAAAAGATGCAATTTAAAATTTTTATCAATAAATTTTACTTTTACATATAAAAAATAAATATATCTATCGAGTTTATTTATTAAAAATAATATATTAATTTATTAGTAATTTTGATTTTGCTATTATTATTTATGATAATTGTTGTTCTATCATTTTTAATAAAATCACTATAATATTTAATATTTAATATATAGTTTTTAAGAAATATTTAAAGCATAGTTATTATTGTTTTAAATATTTATTTTTAGAATAATCAACTATTAGTAACAAGCAATCAATAATAACTGTTGTTAGTAAACAGTAATAATTACACTAGGATGATTAACCTCTATGTAATAATTACCTAATTAATACCACGCTTACTTTTTTTAAAATTGTGTATGCTTAATATTCAATTGATTCGCGATGAGATTGAGATGAACCATAAAAATACTTTATTTTTAACTCGATGATTTAATCAATAATTTTAATTGAATCATATCAAATATTTATGAATTAAAACCATTAGAAAATATGATTTGGATCTAATGTTTATTTGATAAGAAGTAAACTTCTTTTTTTTTAAAAAAAAAACACTTATGTGAAAAGTTAATGTCCTTTCATAGTAAATACTATACACTTCAACATCATGATCATGA
>CATIWR010149790.1:0-12548 GCA_949677035.1 Omphalea diandra
TAGTTGCCAAAGGATACAACCAAGAGGAAGGCATAGACTATGATGAAACCTTTGCCCCCGTAGCAAGATTAGAGGCCATTAGGATTCTCTTAGCATTTGCATGTCATATGAATTTTAAACTTTTTCAAATGGATGTTAAGAGTGTATTTTTAAATGGCATCATTAAGGAGGAAGTGTATATTGAACAACCTCCCGATTTTGAGTCACATTGTTTTCCTAATCATGTTTTAAAACTAAATAAAACCTTATATGGTTTAAAACAAGCTCTAAGAGCTTGGTATGAAAAGCTTAGTTTGTTTCTCTTAGAAAATGATTTTGAGAAAGGAAAGGTTGGTACCACACTATTTATGAAAAAGAACATACATGACACTTTAATTGTCCAAATCTATGTTGATGATATTATCTTTGGTGCTACTAATGAATCTCTTTGAGAGGAATTTGCTAAGTGTATGACTAGGGAATTCAAAATGAGCATGATGGGAGAGCTCAAATTCTTTCTTGGTCTATAAATCAAGCAACTCAAAGAAGGGATCTTCATCAACCAAGCCAAGTATACGAAGGAAATGTTAAAGAAATTTGGCATGGAAGGATGTAAGGTAGCAAAAAGCAAGTATCGGTTGCCTTGTCCACTGCGGAAGCCGAGTATGTGGCAGCGGGTTATTGTTGCACCTAAGTTCTTTAGATGAAACAATAATTAAAGGACTTTGGTAAAGTGATTGATCACATTCCTATTAAATGTGACAATACAAGTGCTATTAATCTTTCAAGAAATCCCATCCAACATTCTAGAAGTAAACATATAGATGTTAGACATCACTTTCTTAGAGACCATGTGCAAAAAGGTGATGTTGTGTTAGAATTCATTAACACTAATCACTAACTTGTAGATATTTTCACTAAACCTCTAAATGAAGAAAGAATGCACTTCATTAAGAGAGAATTGGGAATGCTTGATGGAAGCTCCCTCAAGTGAAAATTCTTATTTGATCTAGTGTGATATATGTGTGTGATATGTTTAATTAACAATATTTAAAGTTTTTATACTTTGATTTTAGGAGATCACTTGTTTTTTCAAAATTTTGATTCTTATCCTTGATGACTCGCAATTCGCACTCGCTATTCATTCTTCACGGTCACGAATTACAAGTCAAACTTTTTCGGCTATCAAATGTCAATTTGCGATCGCGAAAATCATTCTCCACTGTAAATTTGGTCGGTTTTTCAAAATTTTGACCGTTGCAGTGCGCATTCCTGAGGAAAATTTGTCCGTTACTCACATTTTTTGGAATTTGCGATCGCAGCTGAAGAAATTACGGACGCGAATTACAGTAACAGACTCATATTTATGAGATTTGATTGTCAACTGCTGCCAACCCTTCATTTAATCCATTTCTAGCCGTTTCTTATCGTTTCCACACCCCTTGAAGCCTATAAATACCCCTTTAAACAGTCATTTCATCACAATCAAATCTTCCAACTTCCAAATTTGAAATCTCTAAAAAATCCTCCTTCTCTCTCTCAAGCAACTGTCATGGTACCCAAGAAATCTTCAAGAGCCGATAAGGGCAAGGGAATTGCACAACCCTCTGCAGCTCCCTCTCTTCTCAACATGAGAGGGGTAACCCGTGAGGAAAAGGAGAGATATAAAGCAAACCTCTCCAAAACCATCCTACCAAACAAAATACCCTCATCTTTTCTGCTCGAATCTCTTGGTCTCGCTAATGAAATCTGGGCATTCCTGTACAATCTAGGCTGGAATGACTTTATCTTCTGAGCGAAACTAGGATATGAAGAGATCGTCAGAGAATTTATGTGCACGGTCCAGTTAAGTCGCAAAATGGAGTCTCCTATCGAGCAATATGGAATGATGTTTTGGGCATTCGGAGATCCATACTACATCACTTTTGAGCAGTTATCCGGCCTCTTCACTCTTCAAATCGACGAGCACATTCTGTTTGTCATTGCTGCCCTCGACATCATCTACTATGAGTTTTGGGCAGAAATTTCGATAGAGGCCAAGCACGATCCTCGATCTTCCTTGGCGAAGCATATCAAGACTTTGCCCTTATGGATTCCTCACCGCATCATCACATTTTCCATCAACACTCGGGGCAATGGGAACGAGAAGGTGTCGTAGAAAGATCTTGCCTTTCTCTTCTGTCTGGTGAAAAACAAGCTAATCTAGACTGGCAGGTATCTAGTGGATCAGTTGATTCACATGAGTACCAAGCCTAAGAGTCAGTTCTTACTCCCGTCGCACTTCACCGCAATTTATCGCTTCATAGGCGCTCTCGATGAGGACAAGGAAAAACTCCTCACCAAAAAGTATCTACCTTCACAGAACTTTTTGGACCTCACATACCTCGTCAACACCAAGGCGATCCATCCTGATTCCTATGCCTACTTACTTGGCGCATACGGTGCACAACAACTTGAGAGTTCTCAAGCCTCCAAAAGGAAGCACCTTCACATTGAAGAGGCTCCTTCGTCAGCCTCGTCTGCTCCTCCTCCACCGAAGCTAACTGAACAAGTGTCGCTCTCCACCATCAACCACAAGTTGGATAAAATAATGCGGATGATGAAGTGACGTTCACTCTTCTTCTCCCATCTCCACAATGACATGGTGGATCTACAGGAGAAACTTAGAATCCCACCCTGCCACCTCCTTGACTTTACAGACTTTGATGATACTCAAGAAAGGGATCAAGGTGTGGAAGATGGAGATGAAGCTGAAGGTGGCCTCCCGGAGACAGCGGCAGACTCGTCTGATTATGATAGCTATTCCCCCGCCTTTTAGTGTTTAGTTTTTTTTTTTTACTTTGTTTTATTTGGTTACCTGTTGTAATCCCAACTTGTAATCTCAAAGTTATTATATATAAAAAGTTGTGTTTGCATCTCTTTGTGCTCTCCATGTTTGTTTCTTATAGAATTTTGCTTCTTATGCTTAACTTTCCTTTAAATTATCTTTAGTCTTCACTAATTCTTTTTAATCTTGCCAAAGGGGGAGATAAAATAAGATTCAAGTGAAAAATTAGAGATAACTAATTAAGGGGAAGTAAAACAAGCAAGTGCATAAGATAATGGGGAGTAATGTAAACAAATTAGGTTTAGGTTTTACACTTAAAAAATTTTTGCTAAGTTGTTTTACACTTACAAAGTTTTTGCTAAGTTATCTTGCACTTAGAAATTTTTACTAAGTTATGATTAAATTTTACTTCTCTACACTTATTTTTCACTTTGGATCAATCTAGGTTGTCAAAATCAAAAAGGGGGAGATTGTTGGGCTAGGATGATTAATCCTAAGTTTAGAACCTCTTTTGATCTTGACAAAGTAGATTGATCATCACTAACATTTTAAATAAGTGTTGTTTTTGCAGAAATGAATCAATCTCCCAAGAAGAAATGAAAGGAGTTGATAAACTCCAAAGTGACATGTAAATCGCGACCATAATCTAGGATTCGCGACCACAATACATGTTAAGACATGCTGAAATTCAAGCAGGCAAAATCGCGGAGCAATTCTCGACCGCAACCAATGGAAAAGAAGAAGCCAATCTGTGACAGATGAATTCGCGGTGCAAGTCACACCTTAGTCACGATCGTAAATTTCAAAGTAACTCAAAAGGGAAGCAAATCCATAACTACAGCTTGACAAATGTCCCAGGAGACTGTTGGGAGTCAAATTTCACGGAGGCATCTTGTTGGTAGCGATCGTGAATCCTATAGAAGAAAGATGACTTCTTTGGATGATGAATTCGCGTCCTCTATCGCGGCCTGTGCAAGGAAACTCGTGACTGCGACTTTTGAAAGTAGGTAAAAGACAACGACTATATTTTTCTGATGAACTAATAAGAAGCTGCCACGTGGACTAGCCGTTAGACACAAACGAGGTTTCCCTTAAAGAATTTAGATTTCGCAACTGCAAACGGCAGTAGCGACCGCAATTTCATCCTGACAAGCATTTAATGCAAAATCTGTCAAGCATGTCTCAAAGATTTAATGAGCTATTATCTGCAACGTCTCTTTGGTGAAGTTCGGCTATAAATACTCCACCAAACAACCATGAAGAAGGTTGCTAAGGAATTTATTACAAATAATTAAAGCTCTCAATCTTTGCTACTCATTTTCTTCATCTTCTTTATGAAATTGTGATTATTAGGTGTGAGCATTAAACACCAAGTTTTGAGGTTTTGTGTTAGCCTGTAAAAACACTTCTAGAAAGGTTTAAGTGTGACCCTAGTGAAACACTTGACTGAGATTTTGTGTTAGCCTAGAAAACACATTGTTGTAAGGTTGTGTGTTAGCCATCAAAACACAAGTTGTATAAGTTGGGTGTGAGCTTGAAAACACCATTGAGATAGTGAAATACCGAATTGATTAATTGGGGAGTGGATGTAGGGTCAATTATACCCGAACCACTATAAATTGATTGTCTCTCTTCTACTCTTTCTTCTCCCTTTATCTTTGTTCTTGAAATTTTTATTCACCAATTCAACCCCCCTTCTTAGTGCCTAGGGACAACAAAAATTAAGTGTGAAAATGAATAAAGAATCAAGATGTAAGATTTATAGAGGTTCAACACAACTTATCTATGTCCTCTCCTCTAGTATTCCCACTAGAGCCTTCACTATCAAGATAGCTTAAGGTGTTGTCAACAACCTTTACAATAGTAGTTTTTAGGCACTACTAAGCCATTACAAGTAGATTTACGAGTGCTACTAAAACTTTATCCCAAAGAAGTTTTCAAGTACTGCCTTATACCTTTCACAAAGTATGATTTTTAAGATCTCCTAACTAAGGGTCTCCTCAAACAAAATATAACTTTAAAGAAGAGGATAACTCTTTCACTCAAGTAATAAAACACTTTAAAGTACACTCATAAAGTATACTTAATCTGGTTGAGAGTATTGAGAGAATATCTAGAAAGCTTATTCTTCAAACTATGTTTTAAAGATAACACTTATAAGCTTTAAACAATGAACTTCTCTTGATCGTTAGATCACCACTCTTAGTTAATCCTTTTCATTTGAAAATAACTTTCACAATAGAATACTCGCTTAGTGGAATGATTCTCTTCTTATTTATGTTGACAATGGGTCCTTTGATAGGTTGAAATAAAGAACTAGCTGTTACAAAGGAAGTTATCACTTCATATTACATATGTAGACATTCAAAGCCCATTAGGAATTCTCCACACCAGTTGTTGAGTCATCAACTATCATTGATTTGCCAAGCAAAATACAATTTCAATGGTTGTTGGTTTTAACAAAACACCCGTTGGGACTAGTTATTAGAGAGAAGTTTGTCTCAATACTCCTTTGAGTTTCTCATTTATTTATTCAACTAACTTCAATGGTTGTTGGATTATTCTCAGTGCTTGTTGGGCTTCAATATAAACCCTGGTGAATTATGAATAATATCGATTGTAGTTTTTTAGAAAGGTGTGAACTTAATGCTCTATTTTCCAAGATCTTCAACAATACTGTAATGGCCATTGGTAAACTTCCAATGCCTATTAAACACCCTTAATGCCTGTTGCATTATTGAGAACATCTCATTGGAGGGTCCAAAAACTTTAGCATAATTTAGGAAGCTTTTCCAACACTCGTTGGTAAAATTTAATGCCCATTTCAAGATCTAAGAAGTTTTTCTTAATTCAAGTCACTTAGTCCAACACTTGTTCTGAAAATGCAATGCCTATTGAGAGATCAAGAACAATGCCTGTTGCAAAATTACAGCACCTATTATGAAGTTCAATGAAAATAGCTAATGGGTTTAAGTTATCCAATGCCTATTGTAATAAAGGACAATGCCTGTTGTGAGATTTAGAGGACTTTACTTATGCTATGGTGATATTCTAATGCCTGATGAGTTCTTTCAATGCTCATTGCTTGAGTCACAATGCCTATTGGATTATGGCAACACTCATTGGACTGTTAAGCTTAGTTTGCTTGATCTTTACTTTCTTAATACTTAGAGTTTCCAATCATAACTCTTTCTCTAATCATCATGATTTAATGAATTGATGTACTTGCCAAATTTACACAGATAGCTTGGATAAGGGCTAGCTCTTAGATGTGTCTATGATCATCAAAACAAGACTTGGAACCTAAAGGTTGAACATTTTTCCCCTTTTTGATGATGACAAATAATCTAGCAAAGTCAATCAATCTTACAAAACCAACAGGTGTACATCATATAAAATGAATCAATCTCTAACTCCCCCTCATTTAAATAATACATTCAATAAGAGATTATCCTTGGTGAGATTTCCTAACATTTTGCTTATATAGATTTTGCTCGCATTATATGAACCATTATATTAAGTTCACATTTCTCATTTCTCCCTTTTTGTCATTATAAAAAAAAATAGATAACAATAGCAATGGAATATAAAACACATAGAAAGAGAACTTTTAATTGCAAAAGTAATCTTGTCCAATACATCAGTTATTTTTGAAAACAAGGATAAAAACAAAAAGAAAGAAAATAAACTATACATCATTAAAAGGTAAGGTTGAAGAGAGGGAGGTAAGAGTTTGATCTTGAGGTTTTAGGGAAGGTAGAGGTTCTACGAGGTTCTCTTGATTCTTAGGCTCTGTTGTCTCCTTAGACTCTTATTCCTTAGGCTCATTTATAGCATATAGTTCCTTGGAGGTACCATCTTTGGGTCTTGACTAGTCTCAGGTGGAACCTTTTATTGCTTTTAAGTACTTGGAGTCCTTGGTTGCAGAATTAACCCTTATACTATCCAATCCAGTGTTTAGTTGATGTCCTTAATTTCTCTTTGAAGTTTTTAAACTTTTTGGTGTCAAGAGGTAGCAGAGGACTCAACTCCTTAAACAACATTAGTAAGAGTTTCTAACTGCTCAAACACCATATGCTTAAAAGGAGTAAGAGATGGAGCAGACATAGCAGGTGCATTAGTTCCAATCCTTTCTACTGCTACAACCCCTGCGTTGACAACATCTTCAACATCCATATTTTCCTTTTCCTTTTGAGGAATCTCACCTTCCTCAAACACCCTCTTGATCAAACTAGAATCAAGTCTTTATAGGATCCCCATAATTAGTAACATCTTCTCACAAATGGACTCATTGTGAGGCAGCTTTTCTAGTACTATATTCTTTTCTTCAAGCACTTCTTTTTGCCTTGTCAACTTCCCCATTTATTCTCTACATTAAGAGTAAGGGAATTTTCACCCTCTATTTATTGTTCATGGATAAGAGATAGAAGATATTTGTTATGGTGCAGTTTTCATTAGATTAGCCTCTTCCATTGATGTTCCAGGTGATGAACTCGTGGGTAATCCTTATGGCTTGACTCTTGATCTTAGAAACCTTATTGTTGTTGCTATTATAACTACTTCCATCAGTGATGGACTTTCAGAACTAGTTGACATCAACTTTAAAAGTTAAAGGAGGCTCTGTGAGACCTTTGTTGGATGCATCAATGCACCTAGCCAAGTCATTTGGTCTTAATGTGTACTTTCTGAATAGCCTAAACTTTATTATGCCTTATTGAGCATATATTTCACAATTGCTACCTAACACTTCTACGATTGTTGAGAACTCCACTGTCAGCTCTGGGTAATAGGTTCCTTATGATGGCAAAATAACTCCCATCCAATTTCGACTATTAACTCTTCAAATTTTTCTGCCAGCTCATACCTTTGCAAGTTGTTCCACTTTAAGAATTTTCCACCTCTAAGATGTCTCTTTAGTAATTTTAGAGCTAATTCCTTTTCCTTTTCACTTTTGAGGTGAAAATTGTTGAACAAAAAGAGGAGTTGATGTTATGAAAGTATGCTATGTTTTGATGTCTTTCACTTTCCCTTTTGAATCTTGGCTAGTTTTAGATTTCTTTTTTTGCTGTAAGTCTAAAGTTGAGGTTTTTACAACTCATTTCTTTTGTTGCTCTAACATTGAAGCCAGATTCTCTTCAATTTGGAAGCTTAAGGTATAAGAAGGTTAGGATTTTTTCTTAGTAGTTTGCTTATATCTTTTAGTGGAATCTATTTTGGGTGCCATTTGATTGTGTGAATGAGTGTATGATGCATGAAAATATGTAAAAGTTTGTAGTAGAAATGAGTAGAAAGCAAAACAAAGCATAAAGTAAAATAATTTAAGGTTAGAAGGGGTTTAAATATAAGTTCAATGAGCTCTTTTTTTTTTTAAAAAAAAATATGACTGTTAGAAGTGTTCAACGACTATTGCGACTTAGGCAATGATTGTTGAACATGACAATTAGCTTACTCTTGCCAATGTTCTTTAGCCAATGATGACAACTGGTTTGCAATGGCCATTAGGTGATGGACATCGGTTATTAGAGATTCATAATGATCGTAGAGACCAATACATCAAAATGAGGAACTCACAAGTAACACAACTGTCATTGGGAAAAATGTAATGGTTGTTGGCCATGTTTTTCAAATAACACTTAGTTCAAAAAAAATTTTAAAACTTAGTTGATGAGTGTTTTTAATCAAACTCAATGATATAATCATGAATTCAATTAACATATGGATAGTTTGATCAATATCACACATAATTAAAATCTTTAGCTATTAAATCTAAAGACTTTAATGGTGATTAATTCAAGCAACAATGATCAAGTATCACACAACAATGATCATAAATAGATTGAGAAGAAAAATAACCTATTTGAAGCTAATCCAAGGTATTTCCATCAAGTCATACCAAGTTCTCTTTTGATGAATTGCATCCTTTTATCATGAAGAGGTTTAGTAAAAATATCCACCAATTGATGGTTAGTATCCACAAATTCTAACACAATATTTCCATTATTAGCATGATCCCTAAGAAAGTGATGTCTAATGTCTATATGTTTGCTCCTAGAATTCTATATGGAATTCTTAGACAAATTTATGGCACTAACGTTATCAAACTTAATGGGAACTTGATTTACAACCACTTTGTAATTAACAAGTTGTTGTTTCATCCATAGGATTTATGCATAACAAACGATAACTACCACATACTTAGCTTCAACTGTTGATAAAGCAACTTAATTTTGCTTTTTACAACTCCAAGGCACAAAGCATTAACCAAGTAATTAATAAGTGTCTAAAATGCTCTTTATATCTAAGCTACACCTAACAAAATCAACATCAAAAAATGCATTCAATTCAAATGAAAAACTCTTAGGATGCCAAAGTCCTAAGTTTGGAGTACCAATAAGATATTTAAGTATGTGTTTCAGAACGTGCAAATGAGATTCTTTAGGAGTATATTAATATCTAGCACATAAGAAAACATTGAACATAATATCAAGTCTAGAGGCTATGAGATAGAGTAGACTACCAATTATACCTCTCTGTAGCTTTTGTTCCAGACTCTTACCATGTTCATTCATGCCTATCTTGATGTGGTGCACATAGGAGTTTTGCATGGTTTATTATTTCCATGTCAAATCTTTTGATTAGTTCCTTAGTATATTTAGCTTAGATGATGAAAATTCCTTCCTTTCTTTACTTGATTTATAATCTAAGGAAAAATTTGAGTTCTCCCATCATGCTCATTTCAAACTCACTTTTCACTACTTTAGAGAAATCTTTACATAAGCAAACATAAGTAGCACAAAATATGATATCATCTTTATGTATTTACACTAACAATAAGTCTTCATTATTTTCCTTAGAAAAAGAGAGTTGTGTCCACCAAATTTTTGGAGAAACCTTTATCTACTAGAGAGTTGCTCAACCTCTCATATCAACCTTTTGAAGCTTACTTCAAGCCATATAAGGCTTTGGTGAGCTTGAACACATGGTTAGGAAAATAATGGCTTTTAAAACTAAAGGGTTGCTCAACATACACTTCCCCATTAATGTTACCATTTAGAAAAGCACTTTTGACATCCATTTGATATAACTTGAAATTCATGTGAGATGCAAATGTAAGTAAAATTCTAATAGCCTCAAGTTTAGCTATAGGTGCAAAAGTCTCATAAAAGTCAATCCCTTCTTCTTGCTTATAGCCTTTGGCTACTAACCAAGCCTTGTTCCTAATCATAATTCCATGTTCATCAAGTTTATTTCTAAAGACCTATTTAGTTCTAATAATAGACTAAGAACTAAAGTCCATACTTTGTTCCTCTCAAATTGATTGAGTTCTTACATAACAAGAACTGAATGTTCATCTTTAATAGCCTCATTAATGGTCTTAAGCCCTATAAGGGATACAAAAGCAAAATTAGTACATGTATTTCTAAAAGATGATCAAGTTGTTACATGACTTGATGGATCACCAGTGATAAGATCTCTTGGATGATTTTTCTTGAAAATCCAATCCCTTTCTAGCTGAGTTTGCTCTTCACTAGGAGTAGGAAGAGGTGGACATTCATTTCTTTCATTCCTCATGTCTTGTGGCATATCCATATTCTTTCCTTCTTTTCTAATGTTTAGCTCACTCATAGGACCTATAAGATCATCAATATCATATTTTTTTCTTTAAGAAGTAGGGTCAGATTCATCAAATACAACATGAATAAACTCATCTATAATAATTGTTCTCTAGTTGAAGACTTTATACCCTTTGTTAGTAGTAGAGTCCCTAAGGAAAATTCTTTCATCGGACTTGGTGTCAAATTTGCTAAGGTTATCTTTAGTGTTAAGAACAAAACACTTACAACTAAAAACTCTAAAGTATGAAATATTGGGATTTCTATTATTCCACAACTCATAATGATTTTTCTTCATGATCTATTTAAGACATAACAGAAAGTGTTTACAGCTTCAGCCTAAAAGTACTTAGGAAAATTGTACTTATTTAACCTAGTTCTTGCCATTTATTGAAGAGTTATATTCTTCCTTTCTACCACACCATTCTATTGTTGTGTTTTAGGAGTTGAGAATTTGTGTGAGATACCATAAAAGCTTTGAAACTTAGCATTCTCAATCTTTTCTCTATGGTCACTTTTAATAGAAGAGATTTTCAATTCCTTTTGGTTTTGAATTCTCTTGGAAAAGGTCTTAAAAATATCAAAACAAGAACCCTTATAAGGGAGGAACAATACCCAAGTATATCTAGAGTAATCATATACTATTACAAATGCATAATGCATAACTGCCAAGCTAGATACTCTAGTGGATCTAAATAGATCTATATGAAGTAATTACAATGGTCTAGAAGAACTTACCTTATTCTTGGCTTTGAATGAAGATTTGATTTCTTCACCTCTTTAACATCCTTCACAAACTCCTTCCTTTGGAAATTTGATTTCAGTTAGACCTTTAACCAAGTTTCTTCTCTTTAACTTTTTGAGGAGTTCCATATTAGCATATGCTAGCCTTCTATGCCAAGTTTTAGCTTTATCCACTATAGAGACTAAACACATTGCATTATGGATAACAAGACAATTTAAATCTATCACATAAATATTATGAACTCTTCTACCAATGAACATAATTTTATTGTCACTCATCCTTGACACATAGCATGCTTGTGGCTTAAACATAACTTTAAGGCCTTTGTCATACAACTGACTTACACTTAGCAAATTATGTTTGAGTCCATCAATAAGCAATACTTTATCAATAATAGGTGAGTCATCATCCTTAACAACTTTAGCTACGTCAATAATTTTGGCTTTGCCACCGTCTCTAAAAGATATGTTTCTAAGTCATTTAATCTTCTCCAATTATGCGAAGAACATCCTTTCCCCTGTCATGTGCTTTGAATAGTCCCTATCAAGATACCACTTTTACTTTCCAACTTAGGAATTCAAGCACATTTAGAAAATAAGAAGAGTCATGTCTTAGGTATCCAAACCTTCTTGGGTCTTAGGGGTAAGCTTTTGCCAACTACTCATCATGCCTTCTAGAATGGAAAGGATAAGCAATATGGCCATATATACCACAATAAAAACAATTACCACCAAAGTGAGCAAGTGTCCTACTTCTAAGTAGTGATGCATATAATGTCTCTTAGACTTGTAACTCCTTTGAGTAATGTGTCTAGGAGTGTTTCTCATGTGAGGAATTCTTTTGTGTAATGTATGTTTATATCCTTAATTACACCAATTTTGTGTCTTTGAATGCCTTACCTTTTAGGCTCGTAAGAGTGATATATGTAGGCATAATTTGCTTAATGTGGAGCTGATCTCAATAATGTGTGATTGTGTTGAGACTTCGTTCTTGAGCCATTATTAGTGGAATTTCCCTTTTTGAAAACTTTCTACTTCATAACATGGTTAAAGCATTATTCTCTTTGGCCTTAACAAAGACTGTTAGAGAAGATGAGGGATCTATTAAAGTGGTGCCAGTATAACCTAATCCATATTTGATGGATGAACTTCTTTGAACCTCAATGATGAGGCCTAACTTCTCCATTCCTTTAGTGAACTTTTTGAGGCTTTTCTTAAGCTTAAGGTTCTCAGTTGTGAGAGACTCTGTCACGTCCCAATTAATAATCATTTAAATTTCTCTCTAAGTCTATCCATTGTCATTTAAAAGACCTGATTAAAATTTTTTTTTCATTATGTCTCTTGTTCACCACTTAGTAATTATTTACAACAAAACATACATGAAT